>JBBBDQ010027304.1:0-11563 GCA_037127315.1 Ascarosepion bandense | reverse complement strand
GTATTGTTATTGGCTATAATCTTGCACCTTTAATGATTTTTCACATTGAACGTATTATATGAAGTGAGAAAACTAAATAGAGTGAATATCATTGTGCACCATATTTACGATGCTACAAAGAGAGTCCATTCATCCTTTCTCTATTAAAAACCTTTATTGAATCTCCGAAAGTAGACGATGCATTGTTATTGGCTATAATCTGCAGGAATCTTTAATGATTTTTCAAGCATTGAACGTATTATATGAACTGGAAAAACCAAATTGAGTGAATATCATTAAAAAATTCATATTTACGACGCTACAAAGAGAGTCCATTCATCCTTCCTCACTAAAAATCTTTATTGAATCTCCGGGAAAGTAGACGATGCATTGTTATTGGCTATAATCTTGCACCTTTAATGATTTTCATGACGGATGTATTATATGAAGTGAGAAAACTAAATAGAGGAATATCATTAAAATTCATATTTACGACGCTACAAAGAGAGTCCATTCATTCGTCCTCTATTAAAAACCTTTATTGAAGTCCTCCGGAAATGTAGGACGATGCATTGTTATTGGCTATAATCTTGCACCTTTAATGATTTTTCACATTGAACGTATTATATGAAGTGAGAAAAACTAAATAGAGGACTATTAAAATTCATATTTACGACGCTACAAAGAGAGTCCATTCATCCTTCCTCTATTAAAAACCTTTATTGAATCTCCGGAACGCAGGACGATGCATTGTTATTGGCTTAATCTTGCACCATTAATGATTTTTCACATTTAACGTATTATATGAAGTGAGAAAAATCCAACAGAGTTAATATCACAAAAAATTCATATTTACGACGCTACAAATAGAGTCCATTCATCCTTCCTCTATTAAAAACCTTTATTGAATCTCCGAAAGTAGGACGATGCATTGTTATTGGCTATAATCTTTGCAACTTTAATGATTTTTCACATTGAACGTATTACATGAAGTGAGAAAACTAAATAGAGTGACTATCATTAAAAAATTCATTTATTTAGGACGCTACAAAGAGAGTCCATTCATCCTTCCTCTAAATCATTAAAAACTCCGCCAACTCGAAAAAGTAGGACGATGCATTGTTATTGGCTATAATCTTGCAACTTTAATGATTTTTCACATTGAACGTATTATACGAAGTGAGAAAAACTAAATAGAATGACTATCATTAAAAAATTCCATATTTACGACGCTACAAAGAGAGTTCATTCATCCTTCCTCTACAAAAACCTTTATTTAATCTCCGGAAAGTAGGACGATGCATTGTTATTGGCTATAATCTTGCACCTTTAACATTTTCATTGAACGTATTATATGAAGTGAGAAAAACTAAATAGAGTGACTATCATTGAAAAATTCATATTTACGACGCTACAAAGAGAGTCCATTCATCCTTCCTCTATTAAAACCCTTTATTGAATCTCCGGAAAGCAGGACGATGCATTTGTTATTAATAATGCACACCTTTAATATCACATTGAACGTATTATATGAAATGAGTAAAACTAAATAGAGTGAATATCATTAAAAAATTCATATTTACGACGCTACAAAGAGAGTCCATTCATCCTTCCTCTATTAAAAAAACCTTATTGAATCTCCGAAAGTAGGACATGCATTGTTTTTATTATAATCTTGCACCTTTAATGATTTTTCAAGGATGGAATGTAATATATGAAGCGAGAAAACTAAATAGATTAATATCATTAAAAAATTCATATTTACGACGCTACAAAGAGAGTCCATTCATCCTTCCTCTATTAAAAAACTCTTATTGAATCTCCGAAAGTAGGACGATGCATTGTTATTGGCTATAATCTTGCACCTTTAATGATTTTTCACATTGAATGTATTATATGAAGTGAGAAAAACGAAATAGAGTGACTATCATTAAAAAATTCATATTTACGACGCTACAAAAAGAGAGTCCATTCATCCGTTAAAAACCTTTATTGAATCTCCGGAAAGTAGGACGATGCATTGTTATTGGATATAATCTTGCACCTTTACGATTTTTCACATTGAATGTATTATATGAAGTGAGAAAATCTAAATAGAGTGAATATCATTAAAAAATTCATATTTACGACGCTACAAAGAGAGTCCATTCATCCTTCCTCTATTAAAAACCTTTATTGAATCTCCGAAAGTAGGACGATGCATTGTTATTGGCTATAATCTTGAACCTTTAATGATTTTCACATTAAATGTATTATATGAAGCAGAAAAACTAAATAGAGAACATCATTAAAAAATTCATATTTACGACGCTACAAAGAGAGTCCATTCATCCGTCCTCTATTAAAAAAAACTTTATTGAATCTCCGGAAAAGTAGGACGATGCATTGTTATTACGCAATCTTGAACCTTTAATGATTTTCTTCACATTGAATGTATTATATAAAGTGAGAAAAACTAAATAGAGTGAATATCATTAAAAAATTCATATTTACGACGCTACAAAGAGAGTCCATGTCCATCCGTCCCTCTATTAAAAAAACCTTTATTGAATCTCCGGAAAGTATGACGATGCATTGTTATTGGCTATATCTTGAACCTTTAATGATTTTTCACATTGAATGTATTGTATGAAGTGAGAAAACTAAATAGAGTGAATATCATTAAAAAATTCATATTTACGACGCTACAAAGAGAGTCCATTCATCCTTCCTCTATTAAAAAACCTTGTTATTGAATCTCCGGAAAGTAGGACGATGCATTGTTATTGGCTATAATCTTGCACCTTTTAATGATTTTTCACATTGAACGTATTATATGAAGTGAGAAAATCTAAATAGAGTGAATATCATTAAAATTCATATTTACGACGCTACAAAGAGAGTCCATTCATCCTTCCTCATTAAAAACCCTTTTATTGAATCTCCAGGGACGATGCATTGTTATTGGCTATATTGCACCTTTAATGATTTTTCTACATTGAACGTATTATATGAAATGAGTAAACTAAGAGATGAATATCATTAAAAATTCATATTTACGACGCTACAAAGAGAGTCCATTCATCCTTCCCTCTATTAAAAAACCTTTATTGAATCTCCGGAAAGTAGGACGATGCGTTGTTTTTGGCTATAATCTTGCACCTTTTAATGATTTTCACATTGAATGTATTATATAGCGAGAAAAACTAAATAGAGTTAATATCATTAAAAATTCATATTTACGACGCTACAAAGAGAGTCCTTCCTCTATTGTAAAACCTTATTGAATCTCCGAAAGTAGGACGATGCATTGTTATTGGCTATAATCTTGCACCTTTAATGATTTTTCACATTGAATGTATTACATGAAGTGAGAAAAACGAAATAGAGACTATCATTAAAAAATTCATATTTACGACGCTACAAAGAGAGTCCATTCATCCTTCCTCTATTAAAAAATGTTAACCTCCGAAAGTAGGACGATGCATTGTTATTGGATATAATCTTGCACCTAATGATTTTTCACATTGAATGTATTATATGAAGTGAGAAAATCTAAATAGAGTGAATATCACTAAAAAATTCATATTTACGACGCTACAAAGAGAGTCCATTCATCCTCTCCTCTATTAAAAAACCTTTATTGAATCTCCGAAAGTAGACGATGCATTGTTATTGGCTATAATCTTGAACCTTTAATGATTTTTCACATTGAATGTATTATATGAAGTGAGAAAACTAAATAGAGTGAATATCATTAAAATTCATATTTACGACGCTAAAGAGAGTCCATTCATCCGTCCTCTATTAAAAACCTTTATTGAATCTCCGAAAGTAGGACGAGTATTTACTGTTATTGCATAATCTTGAACCTTTAAAGATTTTCACATTGAATGTATTATATGAAGTGAGAAAAACTAAAGTAGAGTGAATATCATTAAAAAATTCATTACGACGCTACAAAGAGAGTCCATTCCATCCAACTCTCATTAAAAACCTTTATTGAATCTCCGGAAAGTATGACGATGCATTGTTATTGGCTATAATCTTGAACCTTTTAATGATTTTTCACATTGAATGTATTATATGAAGTGAGAAAAAACTAAATAGAGTGAATATCATTAAAAAAATTCATATTTACGACGCCATAAAAGAGTCCATTCATCCTTCCTCTAATAAAAAAACCTTTATTGAATCTCCGGAAAGTAGGACGATGCATTGTTATTGGCTATAATCTTGCACCTTTAATGATTTTTCACATTGAACGTATTATATGAAGTGAGAAAAACTAAATAGAGTGAATGTCATTAAAAAATTCATATTTATGACGCGCTACAAAGAGAGTCCATTCATCCTTCCTCTGTTAAAAAACCTTTATTGAATCTCCGGAAAGTAGGACGATGCATTGTTATTGGCTATAATCTCTTGCACCTTTAATGATTTTCATTGGATGTATTATATGAAGCGAGAAAAACTAAAGGATGCGGAATATTATAAATTTCATATTTACGACGCTACAAGGCGAGTCCATTCTTCGCTACTAAAAATGTTTCATTGGAATTTCCGGAAACAGTGACGATGCAATTCGGTGTCGGTTTGAATCTTGGACATTTATATATGGTTCCCGTTGAACATGTAACATTAAGAGAGCAAAACTTAATTTAGTGAATATCATTAAGAAGTTAAGTACGATGAATTCGGTGCTGTTTTGAATGTTGCTCATTTAATGGTGGTTTATATTGAATATGTGATATAAAGGGAGCAAATCCAACAGTGAATATAAGTAAGTATTTTATATTAAAAGCGCTACAACCGTTGCCCATTCATCTTTCCTCCACTGAAAATGTTTCCTTGAATCCCAGAACCTGGGACGATTCATTGGTATTGGTTTAAATCTTGCAAATTTTATGGTGGTCGACATTGAACAAGTGAGATGAAGAAAGACAAAAAATAAACACAGTATCATTAAGTATTTCGACCTTACGAGCGCTCATGCGAATTCATTCATCTTCCCCATTCGTAAAATATTTCACTCCGGAAACGTGGACGATGCATTGGTATTTGTCTAAATATAGCATATTTAAGAATTTCGCATTTACGACGACACAAGTCGAGTCCGTTGATCCTTTCTCTACTGAAAATGATTCATTGAATCTCCGGAACAGGAAGATGCATTGGTGTCGGTTTGACTTGCACATTTAATGGTGGTTTACATTGAACATGATATAAAGATAGCAAAACTAAACAGTGAATATAAGTAAGTATTTACCAAAAGCGCTACAAACGTTGCCCATTCATCTTTCCTCCACTGAAATGTTTCCTTGAATCCCCAGAACCTGGGACGATTCATTGGTATTGGTTTAAATCTTGCAAATTTTATGGTGGTCGACATTGAACAAGTGAGAGATGAAGAAAGACAAAATAAACACAGTTAATATCATTAAGTATTTCATCCTTACGAGGCTACCATGCGAATACATTCATCTTCCCATTCGTAAAATATTTCACTCCGGAAACAGGGACGATGCATTGGTATTTGCTCCTAATATAGCAAGAGTTTAAGAATTTCGCATTTACGACGACACAAGTCGATGTCCGTTGATCCTTTCTCTACTGAAAATGATTCATTGAATCTTCCGAAACAGGGAAGACGCATTGGTGTCGGTTTGGATCTTGCACATTTAATGGTGGTTTACATTGAACACGTGATATAAAGATAGCAAAACTAAACAGTGAATATAATAAGTATTTTATATTAACGACGCTACAACCCATTCATCCTTCCGCTATTGAAAATGTTACTTTGAATCTCCAAAAACAGGGACAATGCATTGGTATTCGTTTAAATATTGCACATTTTATAGTGGTCGATATTGAAAAAGTATGAAGAAAAAAATAAACACAGTTAATACTGTATTATGTATTTAATCCATACGACGCTACAAGTTGACTCCGTTCATCCTTTCCTTTCGAAAATATTTCATTAGATCTTTTTGGGAACAGGGAAGATGATTACATTGGTTTAATATTGCAGCCATTTAATGTTGGTTTACATTAAACATGACGTGAAAAAAGAGAAAAACTAAACAGCAAATATCATAAAGAATTTCATATTTACGACGCTACAAGACGAGTCTATTCATCCTTCTTCTTACTGAAATGTTTCATTGAATCTTCAGATTGTTGTTAGTTTTAATGGTGGTTCATATTAAAAATGTGACATGAAGAGAGAAAAACTAAATATAGTGCATGTCATTAAGAATTTCATATTTATGACGCTACAAGGCGAGTCTATTTATCCCTTCGTTATTTAAATTTTCATTGAATCTCCAGAAACAAAGACGATGCATTCGTGTCTGTTCGAATCTTGCACATTTAATGGTGGTTCAGCATTGAACAGTGCCTTGAAGAGAGTAAAACTAAATTTATGAATATCATTAAGATTTTAGAGACGATGATTTCGTGTTGTTTTGAATGCTGCACATTTAATGATGGTTTACTTAACGTGTGATTTAAAGAGAGCAAAACTAAAAACAGTGAATATCATTAAGTATTTCATAATTACGACGCTACAAGGCGAATCCATTCAGATTCTTCCTCGGAAGATATTTCATTGAATCTCCGGAAACTGGGACGTATATTGGTGTTGGTTTGGATCTTGCATATTTAATGGTGGTTCACATTAAACATGTAACATAAACAGAGCAAAACTAAAAAACAGTGAATATCATTAAGAAATTCCCATTGAACATATGACATTATGAGAGCAAACCTAAACATAGTGAATACCATTAATCATTTCATATTTACGACCCAACAAGGAAAATACTATATTCCTTCCTCTACTGAAAATGTTACAGTGAAACAGGGAGTAGGCATTGCTGTTGATATCAACCTTGTACATTTAATGGTGGTTCACATTAAACATGTAACATGAAAAGAGAGCAAATCTAAACAAAATGAATATTAAGTTTTTCGTATTTACGTCTCTGCTACAAAGCGAGTTCAATCATTCTTTCTTTACTGAAAATGATTCATTAAATATCCGGAAACAGGGTCGATGCATTGATGTTCAGTTTGAATCTTGCACATGCAATGCCGGTGGTTCACATTGGTCTTAACGTAAAGTTATAAAACTCAAACACAGTGAATATTATTAGAAATTCATATTTACGACGCTAGTAAGCAAGTCATTTCATCCTTCCTCTACTGAAAATGTTTCATCGAATCTCCGCAAAAAGGAACAATGCATTGGTGTTGGGTAAATCTTTCACATTTAATAGTGGTTCCCAATGAACATGTGATATGTGGAAAGCAAAACTAAATTCCGTGAATATAATAAAGCTTTTCATATTTACGACGCTACAAGGCGAGTATATTATTCATTTTCGTGTACTGAAAATGCAGCTCGACGAATCTCTAAACAGGGAAGATGCATTCGTCTTGCTTCGGAATCTGCACATTTAATAGTAGTTCACATTATATGTTATCTGAAAGGAGCAAATCTTAACACAGTGAATATCACAAGAATTTCATATTATGACGCTAGAAAGCGAGTCCATTTATCATGCCTCTACTGAAAATGTTTTATTGAATTTCCGGAAACAGGAGTAGGCATTGCTGTCGATTTCAACCTTTACATATCTTCGGAGACATGGACAATGCATTGGTGTTGGTTTGAATCTTGCACATTTAATGGTGGTTCACATTGAACATGTGACATAAGGAGAGTAAAAAAATACAGCTAATATCATTCAGAATTTCATATTTACGACGCTGCAAGTACAGTCCATTCAGCCTTAATCAAAGGAAAATGTTTCATTGGAATCTAGGAAACATGCTCTATGCATTAGTATTTTTTAATATTGCACATTTAACGGTAGTTCACATTGAACCTGTGACATGAAGTGAATAATTTCAGGATTAACGACGCTTCCAAGGCGTGTCCATTTACCCTTCCTCTAATAGAATTTCATATTTTGTGTTGCTAAAATTGTGACCGGTCACTAATTGTAATGGATCCAGTCATTACAGTAGCTGGTCTTCAAGTCGGTTATTACAACCGTGTTCTTTCTTGCCCACTCTTGGGAATTTTGATCCCAAGGATTTCACGCTGAAATCTTGCCAGCTGTCTTATCAAGTTAACGAAACCGGACGCGCGCACACGTTTAATGAAAACGACACCAAAAATAAATTGAATGTAGCCTGAATAAGTTGCGGAAAATGTCTTTATATATATATAAAAAAAAAGAAACAAAAGAAATAGAATATAACAAAAACAAAATAAAATATAACAATATATAATAATCCAATCTAAGTTTTTAAATATTAAATGTAAGTTGAAATCTTGAAAATGGCTTATGTAAGACCAAAGCTTAGATTAGATCATTAAAAATTATGCATCAATTTTGTAATTTTCTTTCTTCATTTAATGATAATGCTATTAAGCTTATCAAAAAACACGAAAAGCCATAAAATAAATAGACAAAAACTTGTTTATATTATTTAATAAACATAAATTAATATATATATATATATATATATATATATATATATATATATATATACATATATATATATATATATAATTTATAACATAAATATCACTACAAATGTAGATATTTTGTGTCCTATCAATGTTGGTTATGATTTCGATTTGAAGAATTTAATAGGTTTAAAATTAGCAAAACTTCCTCAATCAAGAAAACATTGTTACTTATTCTGTGGTTATCAATCAAAATACAAGTAATTTTTAATTTTAGAAACATAAGAACAGACTTCAAGAATAATTTATTGGGGCATTAATTTTAGTATTTGATTAAAATAAAAGTTTGTATTGCTAATCGTCTATATTTCCACTTTACAATAAAAATTAAAATTTATTGTCAAATAAATATTTATTTTAATTAATATTAGTGATTACGAATTTAATCTTTAAGTTTAACAAAGTTTTAGATTTAGATTACTGTAAAGTTATCCAAATATGAAACGGGGGAAAACAAAAGGTTTAAAAAATTGTCTATGTATATATATGTGCGCATATGTGTCAGTATATATATACTATGTATGTATGTATGAAATTTATATACTTGCCTGTTTGCCCATATGCTCACGTGGCAGAGGATTTTTTGAACGCGCAATTTTTAAAATTATGGCGTTTTCATCCATGGTTGTATGAAAACTAAAAGGCTTTTTTAGTGAATATATATTTGTGTATTTAGGCAGCAAATTTTCTTTTAGACATGTCAGATGACAAATTGCAAACATTATGTCTGCTTATTTTTAGCCAAAATCCTTTCATACTCACAGATAATTCCGTATTACAATTGAAAGATGCCAGAAATGAGCTGTAATGTTGACAGATGTTATTATCTTTCATTTTTCAATAATGTACTCAAATACTTCAATCTCTTTCCAGATCGTCTTCTGGAGTGTAAGTTACGGTAATGTCAACATTAAAAATGTTGCTAAAAAATGAATGTAAATTATTTTTCTTCTTCAAATATAACTGTTGACAAATTGTTAGCATTCATTAGATAATTGATCTATAACACAACTATCATACACCAAGAAAACAACAAAAGCAAACTACAGATTCTCGAGGCAATATTCATTAAACACATAAGCCGTCAATTAATAGACTCAGCTATGAACACTTGTAATTTTCTAAAATGTTTGTAAATGAACAGTTTTTCATGCTTTAACATGCAAGGACCACGACATTGTACAGCATATAAAAAAAAAATCATTTTGATAATTAATGTTCTAATGAACGCTAGCAATTTGTCAACTTATTTGAAGCAGAAAAAAAATTAACATTAATACGCGAAGACACTTGTGCGTATGAATGAATTGTATTAAAAATAAGCAAATAAAAATGTTTGCAATCGAGCGAACGGACACACACACACACACACACACACACACACACACACACACACACACATATATATATGTATATATTCATATAGATAGGTGTGAGTTTGTAAACCTGTCACGCTCTTGCGATCGTCAGACAAACTGATTAATTTTTTTAAAACATTGCTTATATGTAGGATTGCGCTCCTGTATTCTTGTGAAAGTGGGGAAAATCTGTCGTCATGACAGACGCAGGATTATATATATATATATATATATATATATATACATTTGTACACCCATTGATGCGCGCAAAGACACACACACGCGCGTTCGCTCACTGAGGCTTGCATAAACACATATATAAATCGTGCGGGGCTCTGGTATATATGTACATGTGTGCCGTTGCGCACACATACATACGCATTCGGTTGGTGTATTCGAATAGTGTAGCGATGTCAACGCGCGGACAGTTGTCGATTTCCTCGATGGGTTCGTATATGTATTGTTATTTTTATTTTTAATGGTTATTTGTTTGTGTTTTTATTTTTTTGGTTGCGTATATTTAAATGATAGAAATTCTAATTTTGTAATGCTTGTTAGTGTTATATGTGGAAAAAAATAATTTTACTACGGTGATGTATAATTTATGCTAATGATGATTGCGGACATACACTAAATATCATCAAATATTACTATCACAGTATTACTGTGGTAGTAATATTTGATGATAACAGTTGTGGTAGTAAATAGTTATTGTGAAACAGTAGTAGTGATTAGTAATGGTGGTGTGATGATGATAACAATAAATGCAATTATTATGGTGGTAGTTTAACTGAGAACATGATAGGATTATCAACTATTCCCTAGTTCAAACTACCAGCGGTTCCTTTTTTTGTTGTGATAATAGGTATTTATTTTCTTGTCTGTATTTGGAAATTAGTTCGATCTTATATTTAGTAAGTTCTTTGTGGGGTATGAGATATAATTGCTACTTTTTCATGTAGGCAAAATAGGCATTTTTTTGTAATGTTGTTGGAGGCAGGTGCTTTTTTCAGTATTTTCCAGGTTATTGTTAGTGAAATATTTCTGTCTTTAGACGCCATGCGTATGGATAGTGTAGTGCTGTTCAAGTATCTTCTGTTGGATAATGAAAGATTGTGGTTGTTATATATATTGACTATATTGATTATTTCCACTGCAAGCAAGTGAATAATACCACGAAGACACAAGGAAGACACACGAAAAAAAAAAAAATTAAAACCTTATTAAGAGTGAGAAGAGTAAAACTCAAATTTAAACATTTAACACAAAGGCCTCGGTCGGAAATTTCTTAGATGATAAAATCCATTTGACTTATCGAATCAGGATGTAATAATAGATTAATTGCTATGTTCATTACATGTAGACACAATGCATAGACTAGAAGCGTTTCGTGAAAGATGTGGAAATTCAGTCAGTTATGTGCCATACGGGATACACGCTTTGGACAAACATGACTGACTTGAGCAGAAGATTATCCCGCAGTAGGTTGCCATTTTCTACGGTAGAGTAGTGAATTATATTATTATATTAATAAGTAGTAATTAGTGGGGTATTAGTTTATTACTTCATAACAATAAAAAACTGATCCCCCACTTTATGCCCAGCAGAAGCTTTAATTGTTTTTCCAAATATTGAGTCAGTTAGGTTAAGCATCATCCTTGATACACGCTTTGGGTGATCATGGCTCGAAAGACACATGACT
>JBBBDQ010027294.1:0-22409 GCA_037127315.1 Ascarosepion bandense | reverse complement strand
CCCTCCCTCGCGGGGACGCCCTGATGAAAGTACAGGACAACATTTCAGAGGAGTGGTCTTCGCAGCGACGAAGGCTACCAGCGCCTCTTTAAAATTGACCTTCAGAAGGGTCTCTACAAAGCACCTGAGGAATCCTTGCCCAGCCCCAGGTGTCATCACCCTGGTTAGGAAGACCGGGGAACCTTGCGGGTCTGGGACCACATCGCAGAGGTCCAGAAGCATTATACCAATTTAAATATGGTCAAAGAACATTCACCAGAGCTAAGAAAAATTTCTGCCAAAAAATTGTTCGGGGAGGTTCCCCATTTTACCTCCACCCCTGCTTATATAGGGGTGGTAAAATTAATTTATCCAACGGACGTCGGCGGTATTGTCCTAGACGGACGAATTACGTCCGGTTATAGGTACAGGGTCCCTAGGACAGTCCGTCGGGGTCCCCAGCCACATCAGAGATTTTTCCCCGTATGTGATTAGAGCCGTTGTTGCATGTTTTTCTTGTTCTCTTTTTCAGGCCTAAGAAATGTCTATCAAGATAGCCGTAGTTTGAATGCGTATGGCCTGAGGGATCGGGCAAGGCGGTTGCCTGCTTCGTGACCTCTTGTCGTACGGCGTGGATGTGGCCGCGATCCAAGAGACTCACTTTGTTTGCGAAGTCGACTCGTGTGTGCTGGACGACGACTTTGTCGTTTATTCAGCACATGTAGCCGGCGGGCCAGGAGAAGCTTCTTTGTTGTTGCCGGGTACCCTGGACGCGAGGGTTGACCTTGTCCATGTCGGTGCCGAGGTCCGGCTGATCGTGGCCGATATTGCAGTGAAAAAGCAAGTCGTTCCGGCTGATTGCGGTTTATGCGCCCAATGTTCAAGGTGAGCGTGTCTCTTTCTTTTCGGCTGTTGAGCCCTTCATGGCGCATTCAACACGGCTAATCTCAGCTGGGACCGAACAAGCATCCTAACCCCCAAACGGGATAGAGGTGAGGGGCGCTAGCAGGAGTGGTGATCGGCCTGGTCAATCTGGTCGTACATTTGGTCTCGTCGATAGATACCGGGTCGATCATCCGGAAGGAGCATGTGGACGTGGACGCGTAGTTGGCCTCTTACCCGGGTATCAGCGTACCTGGATAGGGGTGCGCGGAGAAGCCGACATAGGACTTCTTAGAATGTCCAACGTTCCACTGGTTAGCCACACGGATCACAAACTCGTTTGTGCCCGTGTGGTGTTAGATTTTGTGGCCCAGTTGGCTAGTTATTGGAAGTTCAATCAGTCCTTACTGGACAGGCGGGACTTTCGTGACCAGCCGACAAAACTAGTTCAGCGGGCGTTAATTGGGCGAGTCATTGGGAGTAAGTGGTGGGTTAGTCTTAAGGACTCCATTAGGTCTTTCGCCACCAAATATAGCCAACGGCTCAACCTAGATAAGGCTGCGGGAGGCAAAGACACTTAGAGCTAATTTCGCCCGGGCGGAGGCTGGTGGGGATTCCCTAGAAATAGCCTTAGCCAGGAGGCCCTGGAGCGTCTGACTAGCGGGCGCTACATGGGCCAGGTAATTAGGCCAAGTTAAGCAAGATGTCTTCCGAAGTTGTGAAAATGGGCGCGGAACTGCGGAAGGAAGAAACCTGCCGAGCCGGCGACCGGTACATTCGAGAGGTACGCGACCCGGAGGGACATCTCTTAGGTCGACCGACGACATAATGCGAGGCGTTCCGGCAGCATTTCGAACACCGATTTACCAAGGAGCCTGGTCCTCCGTGACGAGGACTTTCGCAGCTATTTGGCTGACTTTCCCCGGCTTTGCCGGCTGAAGCGGCTAGCTGCGAAGGGGAGATTACGGAGGACGAAATCTACGTGGCTTTGAAGAAGGTCGGTGGCAAGTCGCCAGGTTTGGATGGTTTGCCCTATGAATTGTACTTGAGGATGTCGCACCTTTTGTCCCGCTTGGCTGTCGTGTTCAACCACTGGTTTCGGCAGGGTCCATCCCCGGTCGGATCACCAGGGGCGTGATCACGCTGTTGAGAAAAGGCAAGAAGGTTGGGAGGGAACTAGACGATTACAGGCCCATAACTCTGCTAAACACAGAGTTAAAGATTTTGGCCAAGATCCCGACGAATCGCTTGCAGCTAGTTGCCGAGTCTCTGTTGGAACTCGATCAGACTCTATTCTGTGAAGGGGAGAACAATTCAGGAGCAACCTGCACTTGATTCGCACGATCACAGAGGGTGTAGCGCTTGACGACGATGAGGCCGCGCTGATCAATTTAGATCAGTCCAAGGCATTTGATAGATTGACCATGGCCACCTGGCTGCTGTCCTGCAGGCCGCCGATTCAAACCCGACTTCAGCCGCTGGATTAGCCTCTGTATCGCTCCCCCGGGCTGTGGTACAGGTGAACGGGAAGCTGTCGGGCGCTTTCGCGCTGTCTAGGTCGGTCCGACAGGGTTGTCCACTGTCTTCTCCTCCTTTATGTCTTGGCGGCGGAGCCCCTCCTTCGCCGGCTAAGGGACGAGACTGGCAGTCCGGTCCTGCGTGGAATTGAAGTCCCTGGTGGAGCTTGGACAGGGTTTCCGCGTACGCCGATGACGTAACGACCTTTGTGTCCTCCCGCAGGGACATAGAGGCGGTACACCAGGCGCTTGTACGGTACGAGAAGGTGACAGGGGCCAGAATTAACTGCGACAAGTCATCCGGCTTGCGGTTAGGTGCCTGGAAGGGTGTTTCCCTCCCGGGGCCCTTCAGCTGGACGGACGGGCCGGTCAAGCTCCTCGGAGTTTGGTTCGGTCCGACTTACAGCTGGAGAAAAACTGGTCAGAAGTACTGGCAAAGGTCGGCGCGTCGGTCAAGATTTGGCGTCGACGGAGTCTCTCCGTGAAGGGGCTGGCGGGAGGTGTAACACATACCTCTTTCCCATGATCCTTTACCGGTTGTCAGTACTTCCCTTGTGACGACTGCGAGAAGGCGCTCGAGCGTTTGCTATTCTCCTGTCTGTAAGAGTGACGCAAACACATGGTCGACAAAGGAGTCTGCTTGCCTGTCCGTGTCAGGGTCTGGGGATGCCACACTTGAGGAGCCACGTGCTCGGCCTAAGGTTGGCATTCCTCAGGCGCGCGTTAGAGGAAGATCGGTTGCTTGCGGGGGTAGTGAGGGACATGTTCCCTTGCCTTACCATCACGCCCCCGACCCTCATGGCTGACCGTCAGGCCTTGGGTGCGACCGAAATTCCTCCTCGAATGTCTGCGGCTACAGGCCATTCCACGGTCCAGTGACCTTCACAGCCTAGGAAAATCTTCTATCGGGGATTAGTGGAGGGCGCCGTGAAGGATAAGCTGTGGAGTAAGCTGGCATGTCGAGAGTGGAGTGATCGCTCTCATTAGTCTTGGGCGCCAGGTGCGGACTGGCTCAGCAACTCTGAGTTTTCTCTGACCTGGCGATTGGCTCGGAATGGTTTGTCTCTCAATGACAAGCGTTTCGCAATGGGCCTGGCGGATTTGCCAGATTGTGAACGTTGCAACCTTGGAATTAAGGAGACGTCTGCGCACGCCTTCTTCCATTGTTCGCGCGTTCGCCCGTTGTGCGCGTGTCGGCGAGTTGACTGCCTGCATCGCGCCGCGGGAGCTCGTGCCCATTGATCGCGCTACGCTGTGGACAATGTGTTGCCCCCGTACTCTGGAGTGAAGCGGGTGTTTCTGACGCTGCTGGCTTCGGCTAGAATGGTGATATGGACGACGCGACTGGAGGAAGTCTTGCGGGGCGGAGCCGTTCGATCAGGATCGAACTGATATTTTGAGCACCAGCTCAAAATGAAGATTAGAACTGAACGGAAACGGCTGCACCCGACAGACTTTGGCGAAAGGTGGATACATGCAGCGAGCCTGGTTCGTGTGACCGGGGCTAGCCTTGATTTTCTTTTTTTAGATCTGCTAATCACATCGGGGGGGATTCCTTTGGAACCCTTCCCGTGGTTAAGGTAGAAATTCTTTGTGTACCTAGTTAATGTGAGTGTATGGGTTGTCCTAGCCTGTTCCCGGCTCCAACGCTTTTGTTATGATCCAGTTCGAGATCCCTTGTCCTTTGTTATTTTGTCCCGTTTCATTCTCGGCTGGGTCAGCCTTTATATATTCTCCAGTCCAATTCTATTTTGTTCCTCTGGGGTTGCCCATTCCCCTTAGAAAGAGTGCTTCTTGATTTTGTCTTTTAAGACAGAATACAGCGGCCTCTTTTAATTATGTGGGTGTGTTTGCCTTTACTAACACCATGTATATGATGTGTTCTATTTGAAATTGTTTTTAGTTTGGGGATTTTTGTTTCTTCATTCCCCCTTCCCATCATGTCATTTCATGCACAAATTTTTAAATCTATTTTTGTATTATATTTGTCACAAATTTTATGTACATTTGGGGCGTTTTGTAGGTCCCTGGTATGGTTTTTGCGGTATTTTGGTGTACGATAGGTATGAGTGTTGATGGACAAATTCTTATGGTGATTGAGAAAATTGTAACGTATGTATGGGTCGTGAATCCGATTAGCTAGATAGAGTACTGAAGACCACCCCAAGTTTTGTTCCCCTCCCATTTTTCGGCCTTGTGCCAGCACCTTTGGGTGTAATAAAAGATAATAAAACTAGTCATTTCCTCCAATCTTGTGTTGTGTGGTAATGGCAGAGGATCAAAGTGTAGTATCTGTTCCTGAGTGATACTTACTATTGCTTTTGTTTCTGGACAATTGTGTTCCAGCCTAAGTTTATTGCTCAGGCCCGCGCAAAAGTAGCGGTAAAAACGCGAAACGCCGGAAGACAAGCGTCTGTGGTTCGGCCTCTTGGGAGGCATGGCTCTCGGAAGGCCTGAAGTAGTTCCTCCCACCATGGCGTCGGTGGTGGGAGGAGTGATGGCTACCGCCACGGGAGTCACCCTCCGTAGTGTCCGTAGCGGCAGTGGCATCCTCAAAACCATCGGATCTTGGGGTGGACAGGGGGAAAGATCGGCCGCGAAAACGCGGGGAAGAATTTACGAGGAATGAAAGGAAAATATGCGCAGTATATTAAGGAACTGGAGCTTGCCCCAATGGGGAACAACTAGCGCAAATTGAAGTGCGTATTATTACGCTTATAACAAAAAGACATAAAAACTCACAAGTTGGTGGAGTAACCAGAGAAGTTTTTGAGGAGGCGTTATCAGCTCTGAAACTAAATGCTAGGGCCGGCGAGGAAGAGCAATGCCATGTGGACGTCCTGCTGGCTTCAGCGGACGAAGCCAAAAGACTAATTGGGGTAGTTCTGGAGACAAAACGCTCCAACTCCACACTGAGTATATGGGGACCAAAAATCAAGGTTACCTCCCGCATGGCGTCCCCATGGACATTGCGGATAATCACAGTGCCTTTCTCGCCCATTATGGAAAGGTGGCCTGTGTTTCCTCGCTGCGGTCCAGGCAGGTATCTTAACAGGCGACATCCTGCACTATAACGAAGGAAAACATTCCCAAAATTCCAACATCCTCACCTGCAGGCCGCGTAATATTCAAGCAAATGCTGAAGGAAGAAAACCGTGCTGTTGGCTCCAGGGGGCGGCGGAACATGGAAAACTCAGTTCTTGCCCGCCGTTGTTAACTTGCCCCAAGGCCCAACCAGCCAAGCAGCCACAGCAGGAGCAAGGAACCAAAGACGGCAACACCAAAGACGGCATCACCAGCACCGGCTCCAGCCGCTACCAAGGACACTATGAGGCAGGTGTGGTAGGCAGGAAGAAGAATAAGACACCATCCCCGGCGAAGGTGCCGCCACCTGCCAAAACGCCGCCAAGAGCGCTGGTGACCCTGCGGGTGAAGGAGACCCCGGTGAAGAGGTCTCCAGTCCAACCGGAAAGGGGTTCCCAAAAGGAAAAGAGCCCTCGCCTAGTATGGAGATGGAGGTGGAGCGCACAAGCGTCCTCTCAAACGTGGAGAGACGAGGAAGCGGAGAGGAAGAACGCGACAGCCCAAAGTCTCAGCGGCGGGGAAGCAGAGCAGAGGAGAAAAGCGGACAAAGAGAAATGCTCGTCTCTACCGGTGTCCCCCAGAGAAAGACTTATGGACAAGGCAAGAAGCCTTCCCGCTTCCCCACAAGGCTTAAAGCTTCCCAGTCCCCAAACTGACCCCCTCACAACCTAGCGCTTCAACTCCCACTCCCTCCCCTTCTCCTACTCCCACTCCCTCTAGGGCTAAGAAAAAAAATGCCCTCCCTCGCGGGGACGCCCTGATGAAAGTACAGGACAACATTTCAGAGGAGTGGTCTTCGCAGCGACGAAGGCTACTGAAGCCTCTTTTAAAATTGACCTCTGTGAAGGGTCTCTCTACGGAAGACCCGAGGAACTTTGCCCAGGCCCCAGGTGTCATCACCCTGGTTAGGAATACCGGGGGGAACCTGCGGGTCTGGGACCACATCGCAGAGGTCCAGAAGCATTATACCAATTTAAATATGGTCAAAGAACATTCACCAGAGCTAAGAAAAATGGCTAAAAATTGTTCGGGGAGGTTCCCCATTTTACTCCACCCCTGCTTATATAGGGTGGTAAAATTAATTTATCCAACGGACGTCGGCGGTATTGTCCTAGACGGACGAATTACGTCCGATATAGGTACAGGGTCCCTAGGACAGTCCGTCGGGGTCCCAGCCACCAGAGATTTTTTCCCCGTATGTGATTAGAGCCGTTGTTGCATGTTTTTTCTGTTTCTCTTTTTCAGGCCTAAGAAATGTCTATCAAGATAGCCAGTTTGAATGCGTATGGCTTGAGGGATCGGGGTAAGGCGGCTCGCCTGCTTCGTGACCTCTTGTCGTACGGCGTGGATGTGGCCGCGATCCAAGAGACTCACTTTGTTTGCGAAGTCGACTCGTGTGTGCTGGCTAGCGACTTCGTCGTTTATTCAGCATATGGGAGCCGGCGGGCCAGAGGTGTTTCTTTGCTGGTTAAGCGTACCCTGGACGCGAGGGTTGACCTTGTCCATGTCGGTGCCGAGGGCCGGCTGATCGTGGCCGATATTGCAGTGAAAAGCAAGTCGTTCCGGCTGATTGCGGTTTATGCGCCCAATGTTCAAGGTGAGCGTGTCTCTTTCTTTCGGCTGTTGGAGCCCTTCATGGTGCATTCAACACGGCTAATCTTAGTTGGGGACTGGAATGCCATCCTAACCCCCAAATGGGATAGAGGGAGGGGCGCTAGCGGGTGGAGTGGTGATCGTAGCCTGGTCAATCTGGTCGGCGATTTTGGTCTCGTCGACAGATACCGGGTCGATCATCCGGAAGGGAGCATGTGGACGTGGACGCGTAGTTGGCCTTCTACCCGGGTATCTGCGTACCTGGATAGGATGTTAGTGAGAGAAGCCGACATAGACTTCTTAGAATGTCCAACGTTCCACTGGTTAGGCTACACGGACCACAAACTCGTTTGTGCCCGTGTGGTGTTAGATTTTAGGCCTAGGTTGGCTGGTTATTGGAAGTTCAATCAGTCCTTACTGGACAGGCGGGACTTTCGTGACCAGCTGACAAAACTAGTTCAGCGGGCGTTAATTGGGCGAGTCATTGGGAGTAAGTGGTGGGTTAGTCTTAAGGACTCCATTAGGTCTTTCGCCACCAAATATAGCCAGCGGCTCAACCTAGATAAGGCTGCGGAGGCAAAGACACTTAGAGCTAATTTCGCCCGGGCGGAGGCTGATGGGGATTCCCTAGAAATAGCCTTAGCCAGGGAGGCCCTGGAGCGTTCGACTAGCGGGCGCTACATGGGTCAGGTAATTAGGGCTAAGTTAAGCAAGATGTCTTCCGAAGCTGTGAAAATGGGCGCGGAACTGCGCAAGGAAGAAATTCGCCGAGCCGGCGACCGGTACATTCGAGAGGTACGCGACCCGGAGGGACATCTCCTTAGGTCGACCGACGACATGTGCGAGGCGTTCCGGCAGCATTTCGAACACCGATTTACCAAGGAGCCTGGTCTCCGTGACGAGGACTTTCGCAGCTATTTGGCTGACTTTCCCCGGCTTTTGCCGGCTGAAGCGGCTAGCTGCGAAGGGGAGATTACGGAGGACGAAATCTACGTGGCTTTGAAGAAGGTCGGCAGTGGCAAGTCGCCAGGTTTGGATGGTTTGCCCTATGAATTGTACTTGAGGATGTCGCATCTTTTTGTCCCGCTCTTGGCTGTCGTGTTCAACCACTGGTTTCGGCAGGGGTCCATCCCCGGTCGGATCACCAGGGGCGTGATCACGCTGTTGAGAAAAGGCAAGAAGGTTGGGAGGGAACTAGACGATTACAGGCCCATAACTCTGCTAAACACAGAGTTAAAGATTTTGGCCAAGATCCTGACGAATCGCTTGCAGCTAGTTGCCGAGTCTCTGTTGGAACCGGATCAGACTTGTTCTGTGAAGGGGAGAACAATTCAGAGCAACCTGCACTTGATTCGCACGATCATAGAGGGTGTAGAAGACGACGATGAGGCCGCGCTGATCAATTTAGATCAGTCCAAGGCATTTGATAGGATTGACCATGGCTACCTGGCTGCTGTCCTGCAGGCCGCCGGATTCAAACCCGACTTCAGCCGCTGGATTAGCCTTCTGTATCGCTCCCCCCGGGCTGTGGTACAGGTGAACGGGAAGCTGTCGGGCGCTTTCGCGCTGTCTAGGTCGGTCCGACAGGGTTGTCCACTGTCTTCTCTCCTTTATGTCTTGGCGTTGGAGCCCCTCCTTCGCCGGCTAAGGGACGAGACGGGCAGTCCGGTCCTGCGTGGAATTGAAGTCCCTGGCGGAGCTCGAGCCAGGGTTTCTGCGTACGCCGATGACGTAACGACCTTTGTGTCCTCCCGCAGGGACATAGAGGCGGTACACCAGGCGCTTGTACGGTACGAGAAGGTGACAGGGGCCAGAATTAACTGCGACAAGTCATCCGGTTTGCGGTTAGGTGCCTGGAAGGGAGTTTCCTCCCGGGGCCCTTCAGCTGGACGGACGGGCCGGTCAAGCTCCTCGGAGTTTGGTTCGGTCCGGACTTACAGCTGGAGAAAAACTGGTCAGAAGTACTGTGGTCGGCGCGTCGGTCAAGATTTGGCGTCGACGGGGTCTCTCCGTGAAGGGCTTGGCGGAGGTGTGTAACACATACCCACTCTTTCCCATGATCCTTTACCGGCTGTCAGTACTTCCCCTTTGTGACGATCATGAGAAGGCGCTCAGGCGTTTGCTATTCTCCTGTCTTTGGAGAGGACGCAAACACATGGTCGACAAAGGAGTCTGTTGCACTCGCGTCCGTGTCAAGGGGGGTCTAGAGTGCCACACTTGAGGAGCCACGTGCTCGCTTCAAGGTTGGCATTCCTCAGGCGCGCGTTAGAGGAAGATCGGTTGCTTGCGGGGTAGTGAGGGACATGTTCCCTTGCCTTACCATCACGCCCCGACCCTATGGCTGACCGTCGGGCCTTGGGTGCGACCGAAATTCCTCCTCGAATGTCTGGCGGCTTTACAGGCCATTCCACGGTCCAGTGACCTTTTCACAGCCTAGGAAAATCTTCTATCGGGGATTGGTGGAGGGTGCCGTGAAGGATAAGCTGTGGAGTAAGCTCGGCATGTCGAGTGGAGTACCGCTCTCATTGGTCTTGGGCGCCAGGTGCAGATTGGCTCAGCAACTCTGAGTTTTCTCTGACCTGGCGATTGGCTTCGGAATGGTTTGTCTCTCAATGACAAGCGTTTCGCAATGGGCCTGGCGGATTTGCCAGATTGTGAACGTTGCAACCTTGGAATTAAGGAGACGTCTGCGCACGCCTTCTTCCATTGTTCGCGCGTTCGCCCGTTGTGGGCGCGTGTCGGCGAGTTGACTGCTCGTATCGCGCCGCGGGAGCTCGTGCTCATTGATCGCGCATACGCTGTGGACAATGTGTTACGTACTCTGGAGTGAAGCGGATGGTGTTTCTGACGCTGCTGGCTTCGGCTAGAATGGTGATATGGACGACGCGACTGGAGGAAGTCTTCGCAGGGCGGTCGTCTTTCGGATCAGGATCTAATCCGATATTTTGAACACCAGCTCAAAATGAAGATTAGAACTGAACGGAAACGGCTGCACCGACAGACTTTGCGAAGGTGGATACATGCAGCGAGCCTGGTTCGTGTGACCGGGGCTAGCCTTGATTTTCTTTTTTAGATCTGCTAATCACATCGGGGGGATTCGCTTTGGAACCCTTCCCGTGGTTAAGGTAGATATTCTTTTGTGTACCTAGTTAATGTGGTGTATGGGTTGTCCTAGCCTGTTCCGGCTCCAATACTTTTGTTATGATCCAGTTCGAGATCACTTTGTCCATCGTTATTTTGTCCCGTTTCATTCTCGGCTGGGTCAGCCTTATACATTCTCCAGTCCAATTTATTTTTGTTCTCTGCTACTCCATTCCCCTTAGAAAGTGCTTCTTGATTTTGTCTTCTAAGACAGAATACAGCGGCCTCTTTAATTATGTGGGTGTGTTTGGGTCTTACTAACACCTTGTATATGATGTTCATTTGAAATTGTTTTTAGTTTGGGGATTTTTGTTTCTTCATTCCCCCTTCCCATCATGTCATTTCATGCACCAATTTTTAATCTATTTTTGTATTATATTTGTCACAAATTTTTATGTACATTTGGGGCGTTTGTAGGTCCCTGGTATGGTTTTTGCGGTATTTTGGTGTACGATATGTGGTGTTGATGGACAAATTTCTATGGTGATTGAGAAAATTGTAACGTATGTATGGGTCGTGAATCTGATTAGCTAGGTATAAGATGAGTACTGAAGACCACCCCAAGTTTTGTTCCCCCTCCCATTTTTCGGCCTTGTGCCGCCAATCTTTGTAATAAAAGATAAATAAAACTGATCATTTCCTCCCAATCTTGTGTTGTGTGGTAAATGGCAGAGGATCAAAGTGTAGTATCTGTTCCTGAGTGATACTTACTATTGCTTTGTTTCTGGACAATTGTGTTCCAGCCTAAGTTTATTGCTCAGGCCCGCGCAAAAGTAGCGGTAAAACGCGAAACGCCGGAAGACAAGCGTCCGTGGTTCGGCCTCTTAGGAGGCATGGCCTCAGAAGGCACGGAAGTAGTTCCTCCCACCACGGCCTCGGTGGGAGGAAAGGAGAATGAACTGGCAGCTACCGCCACAGGAGTCACCCTCCGTGGCGTCCGTAGCGGCGGCTTGGCATCCCCCAAACCATCGACCTCGGGGTGGACAGGGGGAAAGATCGTCATGAAAAACGAAGAGTTCTACGAGGAAATGAAAGGAAAATATGCGCAGTATATTAAGGGAACTGAGCTGGTCTCAGTTCCGGAACAACTAGCGCAAATTGAAGTGCGTATTATTACGCTTATAACAAAAGACATAAAAACTCACAAGTTGGTGGGAGTAACCAGAAGTTTTTGAGGAGGCGTTATCAGCTCTGAAACTAAATGCTAGGGCCGTGGCGAGGAAGAGCAATGCCATGTGGGACGTCCTGCTGGCTTCAGCGGACGAAGCCAAAAGACTAATTGGGGTAGTTCTGGAGACAAGAAACGCTCCAACTCCACACTGAGTATATGGGGACCAAAAAAATCAAGGTTACCCTGCATGGCGTCCCCATGGACATTGCGGAGGACCACATAGGTGCCTTTTTCGCCCATTATGGAAAGGTGGCCTGTGTTTCCTCGCTGCGGTCCAGAGCAGGTATCTTAACAGGCGACATGACCCGCAGGTGACTATAACGAAGGAAAACATTCCCAAAATTCCTAACATCCTCACCTGCAGGGGTCGCGTAATATTCATAATTGTTGAAGGAAAGAAAACCGTGCTGTTGGGTCTGCAGGGCGGCGGAACATGCTAGCAAAAACCTGCCCCACCAAGAATCCTGCCCCAAAGGCCCAACCAGCCAAGCAGCCACAGCAGGAGCAAGGCAAACCCAAAGACGGCAACACCAAAGACGGCATCACCAGCACCGGCTCCAGCTGCCAACAAGGACGGCGAGTGGCAGGTGGTAGGCAGGAAGAAGAATAAGACACCATCCCCGGCAGAGGTGCCGCCACCTGCCAAAACGCCGGCTAAGATGAAGGAAGAACCCGGTGAAGGATACACCGGTGAAGAGGTTATCTCAGTCAGCCCGGAAAGGGAGAGGGTTCCCAAAAGGAAAAGAGCCCCTCGCCTAGTATAGAGATGGAGGTGGAAAGGGCAGCGTCTCTCAAACGTGGGAGAGACGAGGAAGCGGAGGAGAGAACGCGACAGCCAGAAGTCGAGGCGAAGCAGAACAGAGAGAGAGAAAGAGTACACAAAGTGAAATGCTCGTCTCACCCGGTGTCCCCCGTGAGAAAGACTTATGCGGACAAGGCAAGAAGCCTTCCCGCTTCCCCGCTTAAGGCTTCCCAGTCCCCAGTTTTTAAACTGACCCCCTTGGCAAAAGCTAGTGCCATAACTCCTACTCCCTCCCCTTCTCCTACTCCTCCTCTCGGGCTAAGAAAAAATGCCCTCCCGTGGGGATGCCTGATGAAGGTTCCAGAAAAGGAAATATTTCCGGGAGTGGTCTTCCCAGCGGCAGAAGGCTACACAAGCCTCTTTAAGAATTGACCTCTGTACGAGTCTCTCTACGGAAGACCCGAGGAACTGCCCAGGCCCCAGGTGTCATCACCCTGGTTAGGAATACCAGGGGGAACCTGAGGGTCTGGGACCACATCGCAGAGGTCAGAAGCATTATACCAATTTAAATATGGTCAAAAGAACATTCACCAGAGCTAAGAAAAATGGCTAAAAATTGTTCGGGAGGTTCCCCATTTTTACTCCACCCCTGCTTATATAGGGTGGTAAAATTAATTTATCCAACGGACGTCGGCGGTATTGTCCTAGACGGACGAATTACGTCCGATATAGGTACAGGGTCCCTAGGACAGTCCGTCGGGGTCCCGGCCTGAGATTTTTCCCCGTATGTGATTAGAGCCGTTGTTGCATGTTTTTCTTGTTCTCTTTTTCAGGCCTAAGAAATGTCTATCAAGATAGCCGAGTTTGGTCTTGTATATGGCCTGAGGGATCGGGGTAGGCAGCTCCTTACCGCTTTAGTGACCTCTTGTCGTACGGCGTGGATGTGGCCGCGATCCAAGAGACTCACTTTGTTTGCGAAGTCGACTCGTGTGTGCTGTCTAGCGACTTTGTCGTTTATTCAGCATATGGGAGCCGGCGGGCCGGTGTTTCTTTGCTGGTTAGCGTACCCTGGACGCGAGGGTTGACCTTGTCCATGGCGGTGCCGAGGGCCGGCCTGATCGTGGCCGATGTGCAGGTGAAAAGCAAGTCGTTCCGGCTGATTGCGGTTTATGCGCCCAATGTTCAAGTGTCTCTTTCTTTCGGCTGTTGGGCCTTTGGTACATTAGCTTGGCTAATCTTAGTTGGGGACTGGAATACCATCCTAACCCCCAAATGGGATAGAGGGAGGGGCGCTAGCGGGTGGAGTGGTGATCGTAGCCTGGTCAATCTTGTCGTCGGCGATTTTGGTCTCGTCGACAGATACCGGGTCGATCATCCGGAAGGGAGCATGTGGACGTGGACGCGTAGTTGGCCTTCTACCCGGGTATCTGCGTACCTGGATAGGATGTTAGTGAGAGAAGCCGACATAGACTTCTTAGAATGTCCAACGTTCCACTGGTTAGGCTACACGGACCACAAACTCGTTTGTGCCTTGCGTGTGGTGTTAGATTTTAGGCCTAGGTTGGCTGGTTATTGGAAGTTCAATCAGTCCTTACTGGACAGGCGGGACTTTCGTGACCAGCTGACAAAACTAGTTCAGCGGGCGTTAATTGGGCGAGTCATTGGGAGTAAGTGGTGGAGTTGGTCTTAAGGACTCCATTAGGTCTTTCGCTACCAAATATAGCCAGCGGCTCAACCTAGATAAGGCTGCGGAGGCAAAGACACTTAGAGCTAATTTCGCCAGGGCGATGGTGGGGATTCCTAGAAATAGCCTTGGCAGGGAGGCCCTGGAGCGTTCGACTAGCGGGCGCTACATGGGCCAGGCGAATATTAGGGCTAAGTTAAGCAGATGTCTTCGAAGCTGTGAAAATGGAGCGCGGAACTGCGCAAGGAAAATTCGCCGAGCCGGCGACCGGTACATTCGAAGATGCGCGACCCGGAGGGACATCTCCTTAGGTCGACCGACGACATGTGCGAGGCGTTCCGGCAACATTTCGAACACCGATTTGCCAAGGAGCCTGGTCTCCGTGACGAGGACTTTCGCAGCTATTTGGCTGACTTTCCCCGGCTTTTGCCAGCCTGAAGCAGCTAGCTGCGAAGGGGGAATTACGGAGGTTATTATTTTGAAGAGGTCGGCGGTGGCAAGTCGCCAGGTTTGGATGGTTTGCCCTATGAATTGTACTTGAGGATGTCGCACCTTTTTGTCCCCGCTCTTGGCTGTCCGTGTTCAACCACTGGTTTCGGCAAGGATGCATCCCCGGTCGGATCACCAGGGGCGTGATCACGCTGTTGAGAAAAGGCAAGAGGTTGGGAGGAACTAGACGATTACAGGCCCATAACTCTGCTAAACACAGAGTTAAAGATTTTTGGCCAGATCTGACGAATCGCTTGCAGCTAGTTGCCGAGTCTCTGTTGGAACCGGATCAGACTTGTTCTGTGAAGGGAGAACAATTCAGAGCAACCTGCATGATTCGCACGATCATAGAGGGTGTAAGAAGACGACGATGAGGCCGCGCTGATCAATTTAGATCAGTCCAAGGCATTTGATAGGATTGACCATGGCTACCTGGCCTGTCCTGCAGGCCGCCGGATTCAAACCCGACTTCAGCCGCTGGATCAGCCTTCTGTATCGCTCCCCCCAGGCTGTGGTACAGGTGAACGAGAGCTGTCGGGCGCTTTCGCGCTGTCTAGGTCGGTCCGACAGGGTTGTCCCGCATCTTCTCTCCTTTATGTCTTGGCGTTGGAGCCCCTCCTTCGCCGGCTAAGGGACGAGACTGGCAGTCCGGTCCTGCGTGGAATTGAGTCTCCTGGCGGAGCTCGAGCCAGGGTTTCTGCGTACGCCGATGACGGCCTTTGTGTCACCCCGCGAAGTATAGAGCAGTACACCAGGCGCTTTGTACGTTACGAGAAGGAGGGTGACAGGGGCCAGAATTAACGACAAGTCATCCGGCGCTTGCGGTTAGGTGCCTGGAAGGAGTTTCCCTCCCGGGGCCCTTCGGCTGGACGGACGGGCCGGTCAAGCTCCTCCGAGGTTTGGTTCGGTCCGGACTTACAGCTGGAGAAGCTGGTCAGAAGTACCCAATAAAGGTCGGCGCGTCGGTCAAGGATTTGGCGTCGACGGGGTCTCTCCGTGAAGGGCTTGGCGGAGGTGTGTAACACATACCTCTTTTCCCATGATCCTTTACCGGCTGTCAGTACTTCCCTTTTGTGACGATCATGAAGGCGCTCGAGCGTTTGCTATTCTCCTGTCTTTGGAGAGGACACCAGCACCCATGGTCGACAAGGAGTCTGTTACCTCCGTCCGTGTCAAGGGGTCTGGGGATGCCACACTTGAGGAGCCACGTGCTCGCTTCAAGGTTGGCATTCCTCGAACGCGTTAGAAGGTGGTTGCTTGCGGGGTAGTGAGGGACATGTTCCTTGCCCCTTTACCATCGCCTGACCCTATGGCTGACCGTCGGGCCAGCAGGTGCGACCGAAATTCCTCCTCGAATGTCTGGCGGCTTTACAGGCCATTCCACGGTCCAGTGACCTTTCACAGCCTAGGAAAATCTTCTATCGGGGATTAGTGGAGGGTGCCGTGAAGGATAAGCTGTGGAGTAAGCTCGGCATGTCGAGAGTGGAGTACCGCTCTCATTGGTCTTGGGCATCAGGTGCAGATTGGCTCAGCAACTCTGAGTTTTCTCTGACCTGGCGATTGGCTCGGAATGGTTTGTCTCTCAATGACAAGCGTTTCGCAATGGGCCTGGCGGATTTGCAGATTGAACGTTGCAACCTTGGAATTAAGGAGACGTCTGCACGCCTTCTTCCATTGTTCGCGCGTTCGCCCGTTGTGGGCGCGTGTCGGCGAGTTGACTGCTCGTATCGCGCCGCGGGAGCTCGTGCTCATTGATCCGCGCATACGCTGTGGACAATGTGTTGCCCCGTACTCTGGAGTGAAGCGGATGGTGTTTCTGACGCTGCTGGCTTCGGCTAGAATGGTGATATGGACGACGCGACTGGAGGAAGTCTTGCGGGCAGTCGTCTTTCGGATCAGGATCTAATCCGATATTTTGAGCACCAGCTCAAAATGAAGATTAGATCTGAACGGAAACGGCTGCACCCGACAGACTTTTGCGAAAGGTGGATACATGCAGCGAACCTGGTTCGTGTGACCGGGGCTAGCCTTGATTTTTCTTTTAGATCTGCTAATCACATCAGGGGGGATTCCTTTGGAACCCTTCCCGTGGTTAAGGTAGATATTCTTTTGTGTACCTAGTTAATGTGAGTGTATGGGTTGTCCTAGCCTGTTCCAGCTCCAATACTTTTGTTATGATCCAGTTCCAGATCCCCTTTGTCCATCGTTATTTTGTCCCGTTTCATTCTCGGCTGGGTCAGCCTTATACATTCTCAGTCCAATTTATTTTTGTTCTCTGCTACTCATTCCCTTAGAAGAGTGCTTCTTGATTTTGTCTTCTAAGACAGAATACAGCGGCCTCTTTAATTATGTGGGTGTGTTTGGGTCTTACTAACACCTTGTATATGATGTTCATTTGAAATTGTTTTTAGTTTGGGGATTTTTGTTTCTTCATTCCCCCTTCCCATCATGTCATTCCATGCCAATTTTTAAATCTATTTTTGTATTATATTTGTCACAAATTTTTATGTACATTTGGGGCGTTTTGTAGGTCCTGAGCATGGTTTTTGCGGTATTTGGTGTACGATATGTATGAGTGTTGATGGACAAATTCTTATGGTGATTGAGAAAATGCGTATGTATGGGTCGTGAATCCGATTAGCTAGGTATAAGATAGAGTACTGAAGACCACCCAAAGTTTTGTTCCCCCTCCCCATTTTCGACGTAGCGCATAATCTTTGTAATATAAGATAAATAAAACTAGTCATTTCCTCCCAATCTTGTGTTGTGTGGTAAATGGCAGAGGATCAAGTGTAGTATCTGTTCCTGAGTGATACTTACTATTGCTTTGTTTCCTGGACAATTGTGTTCCAGCCTAAGTTTATTGCTCGGGCCCGCGCAAAGTAGCGGTAAAACGCGAAACGCCGGAAGACAAGCGTCCAGCGGGTTCGGCCTCTTGGGAGGCATGGCCTCGGAAGGGCCTGGGGAAGTAGTTCCTCCCACCATGGCGTCGGTGGGAGGAAAGGAAGTGACTGGCAGCTACCGCCACGGGAGTCACCCTCCGTAGCGTCCCGTAGCAACGGCGCCTCCCCCAAACCATCGACCTCGGGGTGGACAGGGGAAAGATCGTCATGAAAAACGAAGAATTCTACGAGGAAATGAAAGGAAAATATGCGCAGTATATTAAGGGAACTAGACTAATCCTCAGTTCCGGAACAACTTTAATACAAATTGAAGTGCGTATTATTACGCTTATAACAAAAGACTTAAAAACTCACAAGTTGGTGGGAGTAACCAGAGAAGTTTTTTGAGGAGGCGTTATCAGCTCTGAAACTAAATGCTAGGGCCGTGGCGAGGAAGAGCAATACTGTGGGACGTCCTGCTGGCTTCAGCGGACGAGCCCAAGACTAATTGGGGTAGTTCTGGAGACAAAACGCTCCAACTCCACACTGAGTATATGGGGACCAAAAAAAATCAAGGTTACCCTGCATGGCGTCCCCATGGACATTGCGGAGGACCACATGAGTGCCTTTTCGCCCATTATGGAAAGGTGGCCTGTGTTTCCTCGCTGCGGTCCAAAGCAGGTATCTTAACGGGCGACGACTACGGGGTGACATAACGAAGGAAAACATTCCCAAAATTCCTAACATCTCCTGCAGGGGTCGCGTAATATTCATGGTGTTGAAGGAAGAAAACCGTGCTGTTGGGTCTGCGGGGCGGCGGAACATGCTGACGACATGCCCCACCAAGTCCTGCCCCAAAGGCCCAACCAGCCAAGCAGCTACAGCAGGAGCAAGGCAAACCAAAGACGGCAACACCAAAGACGGCATCACAACTGCGTCAACCGCCAACAAGGACGGCGAGTGGCAGGTGGTAGGCAGGAAGAAGAATAAGACACCGTCAGCGAAGGTGCCGCCACCTGCCGACGCCGGCTAGATGAGAGAACCCCGGTGAAGGATACCCCGGTGAAGAGAGTCTCCAGTCCAACCCGAAGGAGTTCCCAAAGGAAAAGAGCCCTCGCCTAGTATAGAGATGGAGGTGGAAAGGGCAGCGTCTCAAACGTGGGAGAGACGAGAAGGCGGAGGAAGAACGCGACAGCCCGAAGTCGAGGCGGAGAAGCAGGAGCAGAGAGAAGAGTACACAAAGTGAAATGCTCGTCACTACGGTCTCCCCCGTGAGAAAGACTTATGCGGACAAGGCAAAAGCCTTCCCGCTTCCCCGCTTAAGGCTTCCCAGTCCCCAGTTTTTAAACTGACCCCCTTGAGCAAAAGCTAGTGCCATAACTCCTACTCCCTCCTTCTCCCTGCTCCCACTCCCTCTCGGGCTAAGAAAAAAAAAACCTTTTCCCTCCCGCGTGGGGATGCCCTGATGAAGGTTCCAGAAAATATTTCGGAGGAGTGGTCTTCCCAGCGACGAAGGCTACTGAAGCCTCTTTTAAAATTGACCTCTGTGAAGGGTCTCTACGGAAGACCCGAGGAACTGCCCAGGCCCCGGGTGTCATCACCCTGGTTAGGAATACCGGGAGGAACCTGAGGGTCTGGGGGGACCACATCACAAGGGTCCAGAAGCATTATACCATTTTAAATATGGTCAAAGAACATTCACCAGAGCTAAGAAAAATGGCTAAAAATTGTTCAGGAGGTTCCCCATTTTACTCATATAGGGTGGTAAAATTAATTTATCCAACGGACGTCGGCGGTATTGTCCTAGACGGACGAATTACGTCCGATATAGGTACAGGTCCTAGGACAGTCAGGAAAATCCGGTCCCAGCCACCAGGAATTTTTTCCCCGTATGTGATTAGAGCCGTTGTTGCATGTTTTTTCTTGTTCTCTTTTTCAGGCCTAAGAAATGTCTATCAAGATAGCCAGTTTGAATGCGTATGGCCTGAGGGATCGAGAATAAGGCGGCTCCGCCTGCTGGCGTGACCTCTTGTCGTACGGCGTGGATGTGGCCGCGATCCAAGAGACTCACTTTGTTTGCGAAGTCGACTCGTGTGGTACATCTAGCGACTTTGTCGTTTATTCAGCATATGGGAGCCGGCGGGCCAGAGGTGTTTCTTTGCTGGTTAAGCGTACCCTGGACGCGAGGGTTGACCTTGTCCATGTCGGTGCCGAGGGCCGGCTGATCGTGGCCGATATTGCAGTGAAAAAGCAGTCGTTCCGGCTGATTGCGGTTTATGCGCCCAATGTTCAAGGTATGAGCGTCATCTCCTGCTGTTGTTGGAGCCCTTCATGGTGCATTCAACACGGCTAATCTTAGTTGGGGACTGGAATGCCATCCTAACCCCCAAATGGGATAAGGAGGGGCGCCTTGCTTGGTGGAGTGGTGATCGTAGCCTGGTCAATCTTGTCGGCGTTTTGGTCTCGTCGATAGATACCGGGTCGATCATCCGGAAGAGGGCATGTGGACGTGGACGCGTAGTTGCGGCCCTCTACCCGAAGGTGTCAACCGTACCTGGATAGGGTGTTAGTGAGAGAAGCGAGCATAGACTTCTTTGATCTTCAACGTTCCCACTGGTTGAGCTGCCACGGATCACAAACTCGTTGTGCCACACGTGTGGTGTTAGATGCAAGAGCCTAGGTTGGCTGGTTATTGGAAGTTCAGCTTCCAGTCCTTACTGGACAGGCAGGACTTTCGTGACCAGCTGAGCAAAGAAACTAGTTCAGCGGGCGTTAATTGGGCGAGTCATTGGGAGTAAGTGGTGGGTTAGTCTTAAGGACTCCATTGGAATCTTTCGCCACCAAATATAGCCAGCGGCTCAACCTAGATAAGGCTGCGGAGGCAAAGACGCCAAGGCTGTTTTCGCCCGGGCGGAGGCTGGTGGGGATTCCTAAAAATGGCAACAGCCAGGAGGCCCTGGAGCGTTCGACTAGCGGGCGCTACATGGGCCAGGTAATTAGGGCTAAGTTAAGCAAGATGTCTTCCGAAGCTGTGAAAATGGGCGCGGAACTGCGCAAGGAAAATCGCCGAGCCGGCGACCGGTACATTCGAGGTGCGACCCGGAGGGACATCTCCTTAGGTCGACCGACGACATGTGCGAGGCGTTCCGGCGGCATTTCGAACACCGATTTACTAGAGCCTGGTCTCCGTGACGAGACTTAGCAGCGGCTGACTTTCCCCGGCTTTTGCCGGCCTGAAGCGGCTAGCTGCGAAGGGGAGATTACGGAGGACGAAATCTGCGTGGCTTTGAAGAAGGTCGGCAGTGGCAAGTCGCCAGGTTTGGATGGTTTACCCTATGAATTGTACTTGAGGATGTCGCACCTTTTTGTCCCGCTCTTGGCGGTCGTGTTCAGCCACTGGTTTCAATGGGGTCCATCCCCGGTCGGATCACCAGGGGCGTGATCACGCTGTTGAAAAAAGGCAAGAAGAGTTGGAGGAACTAGACGATTACAGGCCCATAACTCTGCCCCAAACACAGAGTTAGAATTTTGTAGCCAAGATCCTGACGAATCGCTTGCAGCTGGTTGTGAGGTCTCTGTTGGAACCGGATCAGACTTGTTCTGTGAAGGGGGAGAACAATTCAGAGCAATATACGCGGGATTCGCGCGATCATAGAGGGTGTGAAGACGACGATGAGGCCGCACCAGTCAATTTAGATCAGTCCAAGGCATTTGATAGGATTGACCATGGCTACCTGGCCTGTGTCCTGCAGGCCGCCGGACAACCCGACTTCAGCCGCTGGATTAACTTCTGTATCGCTCCCCGGGCTGTGGTACGGGTGAACGGGAAGCTGTCGGGCGCTTTCGGCGCTGTCTAGGTCGGTCCGACAGGGTTGTCCACTGTCTTCTCTCCTTTATGTCTTGGCGTTGGAGCCCCTCCTTCGCCGGCTAAGGGACGGACGGGCAGTCCGGTCCTGCGTGGAATTGAAGTCCCTGGCGGAGCTCAGGCCGAGGTTTCTGCGTACGCCGATGACGTAACGACCTTTGTGTCCTCCCGCAGGGACATAGAGGCGGTACACCAGGCGCTTGTACGGTACGAGAAGGTGACAGGGGCCAGAATTAACTGCGACAAGTCATCCGGCTTGCGGTTAGGTGCCTGGAAGGTTTCCCTCCGGAGCGCCCAGCTGGACGGACGGGCCGGTCAAGCTCCTCGGAGTTTGGTTCGGTCCGGACTTACAGCGGAGAAAAACTGGTCAGAAGTACTGGCAAAGGTCGGCGCGTCGGTCAAGATTTGGCGTCGACGGGGTCTCTCCGTGAAGGGCTTGGCGGAGGTGTGTAACACATGCCTCTTTCCCATGATCCTTTACCGGCTGTCAATGCTTCCCCTTTGTGACGTCATGAGAAGGCGCTCGAGCACATTTTGCTATTCTCCTGTCTTTGGAGGGACGCAAACACATGGTCGACGAAGGTCTGTTGCCTCCGTCCGTGTCAAGGGGTGCGGGGATGCCACACTTGAGGAGCCACGTGCTCGCTTCGGGTTGGCATTCCTCAGGCGCGCGTTAGAGAAGATCGGTTGCTTGCGGGGGTAGTGAGGGACATGTTCCCTTGCCCATCACGCCCCCGACCCTATGGCTGACCGTCAGGCCTTGGGTGCGACCGAAATTCCTCCTCGAATGTCTGGCGGCTTTGAGCCGTTCCACGGTCCAGTGACCTTTCACAGCCTAGGAAAATCTTCTATCGGGGATTAGTGGAGGTGCCGTGAAGGATAAGCTGTGGAGGTAAGCTCGGCATGTCGAGAGTGGAGTACCGCTCTCATTGGTCTTGGGCGCCAGGTGCAGATTGGCTCAGCAACTCTGAGTTTTCTCTGACCTGGCGATTGGCTCGGAATGGTTTGTCTCTCAATGACAAGCGTTTCGCAATGGGCCTGGCGGATTTGCCAGATTGTGAACGTGCCAACCTTGGAATTAAGGAGACGTCTGCGCACGCCTTCTTCCATTGTTCGCGCGTTCGCCCGTTGTGGGCGCGTGTCGGCAAGTTGACTGCTCGTATCGCGCCGCGGAAGCTCGTGCTCATTGATCGCGCATACGCTGTGGACAATGTGTTGCCCCCGTACTCTGGAGTGAAGCGGATGGTGTTTCTGACGCTGCTGGCTTCGGCTAGAATGGTGATATGGACGACGCGACTGGAGGAAGTCTTGCGGGGCGGTCGTCTTTCGGATCAGGATCTAATCCGATATTTTGAGCATCCAGCTCAAAATGAAGATTAG
>JBBBDQ010027293.1:0-21645 GCA_037127315.1 Ascarosepion bandense | reverse complement strand
ACGGGTATCTGCGTACCTGGATAGGATGTTAGTGAAAGCCGACATAGACTTCTTAGAATGTCCAACGTTCCACTGGTTAGGCTACACGGACCACAAACTCGTTTGTGCCCGTGTGGTGTTAGATTTTAGGCCTAGGTTGGCTGGTTATTGGAAGTTCAATCAGTCCTTACTGGACAGGCGGGACTTTCGTGACCAGCTGACAAAATAGTTCAGCGGGCGTTAATTGGGCGAGTCATTGGGAGTAAGTGGTGGGTTGATCTTAAGGACTCCATTAGGTCTTTCGCCACCAAATATAGCCAGCGGCTCAACCTAGATAAGGCTGCGGAGGCAAGGACACTTAGAGCTAATTTCGCCCGGGCGGAGGCTGGTGGGGATTCCTAGAAACAGCCTTAGCCAGGGAGAGGCCCTGGAGCGTTCGACTAGCGGGCGCTACATGGGTCAGGTAATTAGGGCTAAGTTAAGCAAGATGTCTTCCGAAGCTGTGAAAATGGGCGCGGAACTGCGCAAGGAAGAAATTCGCCGAGCCGACCGGTACATTCGAGAGGTACGCGACCCGGAGGGACATCTCCTTAGGTCGACCGACGACATGTGCGAGGCGTTCCAGCAGCATTTCGAACACCGATTTACCAAGGAGCCTGGTCTCCGTGACGAGGACTTTCGCAGCTATTTGGCTGACTTTCCCCGGCTTTTGCCGGCTGAAGCGGCGCTGCGAAGGGGAGATTACGGAGGACGAAATCTACGTGGCTGCTGAAGAAGGTCGGCAGTGGCAAGTCGCCAGGTTTGGATGGTTTGCCTAGTTAACCTTGAGGATGTCGCACCTTTTTTTGTCCCGCTCTTGGCTGTCGTGTTCAACCACTGGTTTCGGCAGGGGTCCATCCCCGGTCGGATCACCAGGGGCGTGATCACGCTGTTAGAAAAAGGCAAGAAGGTTGGGAGGGAACTAGATGATTACAGACACAACTCTGCTAAACACAGAGTTAAAGATTTTAGCCAAGATCCTGACGAATCGCTTGCAGCTAGTTGCCGAGTCTCTGTTGGAACCGGATCAGACTTGTTCTGTGAAGGGGAGAGCAATTCAGAGCAACCTGCACTTGATTCACACGATCATAGAGGGTGTAGGAGACTGATGAGGCCGCGCTGATCAATTTAGATCAGTCCAAGGCATTTGATAGGATTGACCATGGCTACCTGGCTGCTGTCCTGCAGGCCGCCGGATTCAAACCCGACTTCAGCCGCTGGATTAGCCTTCTGTATCGCTCCCCCCAGGCTGTGGTACAGGTGAACGGGAAGCTGTCGGGCGCTTTCGCGCTGTCTAGGTCGGTCCGACAGGGTTGTCCACTGTCGCTTCTCTCCTTTATGTCTTGGCGTTGGAGCCCCTCCTTCGCCGGCTGAGGGACAGCGAGACTGGCAGTCGGGTCCTGCGTGGAATTGAAGTCCCTGGCGGAGTGTCTTTCGAGCCAGGGTTTCCGCGTACGCCGATGACGTAACGACCTTTGTGTCCTCCCGCAGGGACATAGAGGCGGTACACCAGGCGCTTGTACGGTACGAGAAGGTGACAGGGGCCAGAATTAACTGCGACAAGTCATCCGGCTTGCGGTTAGGCGCCTGGAAGGGTGTGTCCCTCCCGGGGCCCTTCAGCTGGACGGACGAGGCCGGTCAAGATCCTCGGAGTTGGTTCGGTCCGGACTTACAGCTGGAAAAAACTGGTCAAGTACTGGCAAAGGTCGAGGCGCGTCAGTCAAGATTTGGCGTCGACGGGGTCTCTCCGTGAAGGGCTTGGCGGAGGTGTGTAACACATACCTCTTTCCCATGATCCTTTACCGGCTGTCAGTACTTCCCCTTTGTGACGATCATGAGAAGGCGCTCGAGCGTTTGCTATTCTCCTGTCTTTGGAGAGGACGCAAACACATGGTCGACAAAGGAGTCTGTTGCCTCCGTCCGTGTCAAGGGGGTCTGGGGATGCCACACTTGAGGAGCCACGTGCTCGCTTCAAGGTTGGCATTCCTCAGACGCGTTGGAGAAAGATCGGTTGCTTGCGGGGGTAGTGAGGGACATGTTCCTTGCCTTACCATCACGCCCCCGACCACCTATGGCTGACCGTCAGGCCTTGGGTGCGACCGAAATTCCTGCTCGAATATCTGGCGGCTTTACAGGCCATTCCACGGTCCAGTGACCTTTCACAGCCTAGGAAAATCTTCTATCGGGGATTAGTGGAGGGTGCCGTGAGTAAGCTGTGGAGTAAGCTCGGCATGTCGAGGTGGAGTACCGCTCTCATTGGTCTTAGGCGCAGGTGCAGATTGGCTCAGCAACTCTGAGTTTTCTCTGACCTGGCGATTGGCTCGGAATGGTTTGTCTCTCAATGACAAGCGTTTCGCAATGGGCCTGGCGGATTTGCCAGATTGTGAACGTTGCAACCTTGGAATTAGGAGACGTCTGCGCACGCCTTCTTCCATTGTTCGCGCGTTCGCCCGTTGTGGGCGCGTGTCGGCGAGTTGACTGCTCGTATCGCACCGCGGGAGCTCGTGCTCATTGATCGCGCATACGCTGTGGATAATGTGTTGCCCCCGTACTCTGGAGTGAAGCGGATGGTGTTTCTGACGCTGCTGGCTTCGGCTAGAATGGTGATATGGACGACGCGACTGGAGAATCTTGCGGGGCGGTCGTCTTTCGGATCAGGATCTAATCCGATATTTTGAGCACCAGCTCAAAATGAAGATTAGAACTGAACGGAAACGGCTGCACCCGACAGACTTTTGCGAAAGGTGGATACATACGGCGAGCCTGGTTCGTGTGACCGGGGCTAGCCTTGATTTTCTTTTTCAGATCTGCCTAATCACATCGGGGGATTCGCTTTGGAACCCTTCCCGTGGTTAAGGTAGATATTCTTTTGTGTACCTAGTTAATGTGAGTGTATGGGTTGTCTAGTATTCCCGGCTCCAATGCTTTTGTTATGATCCAGTTCGAGATCCCCTTTGTCCTTCGTTTTTTTGTCCGTTTCATTCTCGGCTGGGTCAGCCTTATATATTCTCCAGTCCAATTTGTGCAATGCCTTACTTCTCCCATCCCCCTTAGAAAGAGAGCTACTTGATTTTGTCTTTTAAGGCAGAATACAGTGGCCTCTTTAATTATGAGGGTGTGTTTGGGTCTTACTAACACTCTGTATATGATGTTCATTTGAAATTGTTTTATTTTGGGGATTTTTTCTGTTTCTTCATACCCCTTCCCATCATGTCATTTCATGTATAAATTTTTTAAAGTTATTTTTGTATTATATTTGTAAATAATCACAAATTTTTATGTACATTTGGGGCGTTTTGTAGGTCCCTGGTATGGTTTTTGCGGCATTTTGGTGTACGATATGTATGAGTGTTGATGGACAAATTCTTATGGTGATTGAGAAAATTGTAACGTATGTATGGGTCGTGAATCGATTAGCTAGGTATAAGATAGAGTACTGAAGACCACCCCAAGTTTTTTTTTTTTTTTTGTTCCCCCTCCCATTTTTCGGCCTTGTGCCATAATCTTTGTAATATAAGATCGTCAAACTAGTCATTTCCTCCCAATCTTGTGTTGTGGTAAATGGCAGAGGATCAAAGTGTAGTATCTGTTCTGGTGATACTTACTATTGCTTTGTTTCCTGGACAATTGTGTTCCAGCCTAAGTTTGTGAAAACCAGGCCCGCGCAAAAAGTAGCGGTAAAACGCGAAACGCCGGAAGACAAGCGTCCGTGGTTCGGCCTCTTGGGAGGCATGGCCTCGGAAAGGGCCTGGGGAAATAGTTCCTCCCACCATGGCGTCGGTGGGAGGAAAGGAGAGGTGACTGGCAGCTACCGCCACGGGAGTCACCCTCCGTAGCGTCAGCAGCAGCAGCAGCATCCCCCAAACCATCGACCTCGGGGTGGACAGGGGAAAGATCGTCATGAAAAACGAAGAATTCTACGAGGAAATGAAAGGAAAATATGCCTTAGTATATTAAGGGAACTGAGCTAGTCTCAGTTCCGGAACAACAACGCAAATTGAAGTGCGTATTATTACGCTTATAACAAAAGACATAAAAACTCACAAGTTGGTGGGAGTTGCCAGAGAAGTTTTGAGGAGGCGTTATCAGCTCTGAAACTAAATGCTAGGGCCGTGGCGAGGAAGAGCAATGCCATGTGGGACGTCCTGCTGGCTTCAGCGGACGAAGCCAAGACTAATTGGGGTAGTTCTGGAGACAAAAACGCTCCAACTCCACTGAGTATATGGGGACCAAAAAAATCAAGGTTACCCTGCATGGCGTCCCCATGGACATTGCGGAGGACCACATAGGTGCCTTTTCGCCCATTGGAAAGGTATGGCCTGTGTTTCCTCGCTGCGGTCCCAAAGCAGGTATCTTAACAGGCGACATGACCCTGCAGGTGACTATAACGAAGAGAAAACATTCCCAAAATTCCTAACATCCTCACCTGCAGGGGTCGCGTAATATTCGCCAATTGTTGAAGGAAGAAAACCGTGCTGTTGGGTCTGCGGGGCGGCGGAACATGTAGCAAAAACCTGCCCCACCAAGGGCCTGCCCCAAAGGCCCAACCAGCCAAGCAGCAGCAGGAACAAGGCAAACCAAAGACGGCAACACCAAGGAACTGGCATCACCAGCACCGGCTCAGCTGCCAACAAGGACGGCGAGTGGCAGGTGGTGGGCGGGAAAGAAGAATAAAACACCATCCCGGCGAAGGTGCCGCCACCTGCCAAAACGCCGGCTAAGATGAAAGGAGACCCCGGTGAAGGAGACCCCGGTGAAGGGTCTCCAGTCCAACCGGAAAGGGGTTCCCAAAAGGAAAAAAAGAGCCCCTCGCCTAGTATGGAGATGGAGGTGGAAAGGGCAGCGTCTCTCAAACGTGGGAGAGACGAGGGAAGCGGAGGAAGAACGCGACAGCCCAAAGTCTCAGCGGAGAAGCAGGAGCAGAGAGAGAAGAGTACATAAAGTGAAATGCTCGTCACTACCGGTGTCCCCGTGAGAAAGACTTATGCGGACAAGGCAAGAAGCCTTCCCGCTTCCCAGCAAGAGCTTCCCAGTCCCAGTTTTTAAACTGACCCCCTTGGCAAAAGCTAGTGCCATAACTCCTACTCCCTCCCCTTCTCCTCCCTCCCTCTCGGGCTAAGAAAAAAAATGCCCTCCCGCGTGGGGATGCCCTGATGAAGGTTCAGAAAATATTTCGGAGGTGGTCTTCCCAGCGACGAGAGCTGCAAGCCTCTTTTAAATTGACCTCTGTGAAGGGTCTCTACGGAAGACCCGAGGAACTTTTGCCCAGGCCCCAAGGTGTCATCACCCTGGTTAGGAATACCGGGGGGAACCTGAGGGTCTGGGACCACATCGCAGAGGTCAGAAGCATTACTCACCAATTTAAATATGGTCAAAGAACATTCACCAGAGCTAAGAAAATGGCTAAAAATTGTTCGGGGAGGTTCCCCGTACTCCACCCCTGCTTATATAGGGTGGTAAAATTAATTTATCCAACGGACGTCGGCGGTATTGTCCTAGACGGACGAATTACGTCCGATATGGGTACAGGGTCCCTAGGACAGTCCGTCGGGGTCCCAGCCACCAGAGATTTTTTCCCCGTATGTGATTAGAGCCGTTGTTGCATGTTTTTCTGTTTCTCTTTTTCGAGCCCCTGAAATGTCTATCAAGATAGCCAGTTTGAATGCGTATGGCCTGAGGGATCGGAGCAAGGCGGCTCGCCTGCTTCGTGACCTCTTGTCGTACGGCGTGGATGTGGCCACTGATCCAAGAGACTCACTTTGTTTGCGAAGTCGACTCGTGTGTGCTGTCTAGCGACTTTGTCGTTTATTCAGCTTATGTGAGCCGGCGGGCCAGAGGTGTTTCTTGCTGGTTAAGTACCCTGACGCGAGGGCTGACTCCTGGTTCCGCGTCGGTGCCGAGGGCCAGTTGATCGTGGCCGATATTGCAGTGAAAGTGTCGTTCCGGCTGATTGCGGTTTATGCGCCCAATGTTCAAGGTGAGCGTGTCTCTTTCTTTCGGCTGTTGGAGCCCTTCATGGTGCATTCAACACGGCCAATCTTAGTTGGGGACTGGAATGCCATCCTAACCCCCAAATGGGATAGAGGAGGGGCGCCAAGGGTAGAGTGGTGATCGTAGCTCATCGAATTTGTCGGCGATTTTGGTCTCGTCGATAGATACCGGGTCGATCATCCGGAAGGGAGCATGTGGACGTGGACGCGTAGCCGGCCTTCACTTCCGGGTATCAGCGTACCTGGATAGGGTGTTAGTGAGAGAAGCCGACATAGACTTCTTAGAATGTCCAACGTTCCACTAGGCTACACGGATCACAAACTCGTTTGTGCCCGTGTGGTGTTAGATTTTAGGCCTAGGTTGGCTGGTTATTGGAAGTTCAACCAGTCCTTACTGGACAGGCGGGACTTTTCGTGACCAGCTGACAAAACTAGTTCAGCGGGCGTTAATTGGGCGAGTCATTGGGGAGGTGGTGGGTTAGTCTTAAGGACTCCATTAGCTCCTCGCCACCAAATATAGCCAGCGCCTAACTCAGATAAGGCTGCGGAGGCAAAGACACTTAGAGCTAATTTCGCCCGGGCGGAGGCTGGTGGGATTCCTCAGAGATAGCCTTAGCTAGGAGGCCCTGGAGCGTTCGACTAGCGGGCGCTACATGGGTCAGGTAATTAGGGCTAAGTTAAGCAAGATGTCTTCCGAAGCTGTGAAAATGGGCGCGGAACTGCGCAAGGAAGAAATTCTGCCGAGCCGGCGACCGGTACATTCGAGAGGTACGCGACCCGGAGGGACATCTCCTTAGGTCGACCGACGATGATGTGCGAGGCGTTCCGGCAGCATTTCGAACACCGATTTACCAAGGAGCCTGGTCTCCGTGACGAGGACTTTCGCAGCTATTTGGCTGACTTTCCCGGCTTTTGCCGGCTGAAGCGGCTATTGCGAAGGGGAGATTACGGAGGACGAAATCTACGTGGCTTTGAAGAAGGTCGGCAGTGGCAAGTCGCCAGGTTTGGACAAGAGCTGCCCTATGAATTGTACTTGAGGATGTCGCACCTTTTTGTCCCGCTCTTGGCTGTCGTGTTCAACCACTGGTTTCGGCAGGGTCCATCCCCGGTCGGATCACCAGGGGCGTGATCTACGCGAAGAGAAAGGCAAGAAGGTTGGGAGGGAACTAGACGATTACAGGCCCATAACTCTGCTAAACACAGAGTTAAAGATTTGGCCAAGATCCTGACGAATCGCTTGCAGCTAGTTGCCGAGTCTCTGTTGGAACCGGGGATCGACTTGTTCTGTGAAGGGAGAACAATTCAGAGCAACCTGCACTTGATTCGCACGATCATAGAGGGTGTAGAAGACGACGATGAGGCCGCGCTGATCAATTTAGATCAGTCCAAGGCATTTGATAGGATTGACCATGGCTACCTGGCTGCTGTCCTGCAGGCCGCCGGATTCAAACCCGACTTCAGCCGCTGGATACTTTCTGTATCGCTCCCCCCAGGCTGTGGTACAGGTGAACGGGAAGTTGTCAGGGCGCTTTCGCGGCTGTCTAGTCGGTCCGACAGGGTTGTCCACCGTCTTCTCTCCTTTATGTCTTGGCGTTGGAGCCCTCCTTCGCCGGCTAAGGGACGAGACTGGCAGTCCGGTCCTGCGTGGAATTAGAAGTCTCTGGCGGAGCTCGAGCCAGGTTTCTGCGTACGCCGATGACGTAACGACCTTTGTGTCCTCCCGCAGGGAAACAGAGGCGGTGTACACCAGGCGCTTGTACGGGTACGAGAAGGTGACAGGGGCCAGAATTAACTGCGACAAGTCATCCGGCTTGCGGTTAGGTGCCTGGAAGGGTGTTTCCTCCCGGGGCCCTTCAGCTGGACGGACGGCCGGTCAAGCCCCGAGCTTGGTTCGGTCCGGACTTACAGCTGGAGAAAAACTACCAGAAGTACTGGCAAAGGTCGGCGCGTCGGTCAAGATTTGGCGTCGACGGGGTCTCTCCGTGAAGGGCTTTATGAGTGTAAGGTAAATACATACCTCTTTCCTGCATGATCCTTTACCGGCTGTCAGTACTTCCCTTTGTGACGATCATGAGAAGGCGCTCGAGCGTTTGCTATTCTCCTGTCTTTGGAGAGGACGCAAACACATGGTCGACAAAGAGTCTGTTGCCTCCGTCCGTGTCAAGGGGGTCTGGGATGCCACACTTGAGGAGCCACGTGCTCGCTTCATGTTGGCATTCCTCAGGCGCGCGTTGGAGGAAGATTTGCTGTTTGCGGGGGTAGTGAGGGACATGTTCCCTTGCCTTACCATCACCGCCCCCGACCCTATGGCTGACCGTCAGGCCTTGGGTGCGACCGAAATTCCTGCTCGAATGTCTGGCGGCTTTACAGGCCATTCCACGGTCCAGTGACTTTCGCTAGCCTAGGAAAATCTTCTATCGGGGATTAGGTGGAGGGCGCCGTGAAGGATAAGCTGTGGAGTAAGCTCGGCATGTCGAGAGTGGAGTACCGCTCTCATTGGTCTTGGGCGCCAGGTGCGGACTGGCTCAGCAACTCTGAGTTTTCTCTGACCTGGCGATTGGCTCGGAATGGCTGTCTCTCAATGACAAGCGTTTCGCAATGGGCCTGGCGGATTTGCCAGATTGTGAACGTTGCGAACCTGGAATTAAGGAGACGTCTGCGCACGCCCATTGTTCGCGCGTTCGCCCGTTGTGGGCGCGTGTCGCAGCTGACTGCTCGCACCGCGCCGCGGGAGCTCGTGCTCATTGATCGCGCATACGCTGTGGACAATGTGTTGCCCCCGTACTCTGGAGTGAAGCGGATGTGGTGTTTCTGACGCTGCTAGCCTCGGCTAGAATGGTGATATGGACGACGGGACTGGAGTGAAGTTCGTAAGTGGTCGTTCGGATCAGATCTAATCCGATATTTTGAGCACCAGCTCAAAATGAAGATTAGAACTGAACGGAACGGCTGCACCCGACAGACTTTTGCGAAAGGTGGATACATGCAGCGAGCCTGGTTCGTGTGACCCCGGGCTAGCCTTGATTTTTCTTTGACTTGGTTAATCACATCGATTCCTTTGGAACCCTTCCCGTGGTTAAGGTAGATATTCTTTGTGTACCTAGTTAATGTGAGTGTATGGGTTGTCCTAGCCTGTTCCCGGCTCCAATGCTTTTGTTATGATCCAATGAGATCCCCTTGTCCTTCGTTTTTTTGTCCCGTTTCATTCTCGGCTGGGTCAGCCTTATATGTCTTCCAGTCCAATTTATTTTGTACCTTACTTCTCCCATCCCCTTAGAAAGAGAGAGCTACTTGATTTTGTCTTTTAAGGCAGAATACAGTGGCCTCTTTAATTATGAGGGTGTGTTTGGGTCTTACTAACACTCTGTATATGATGTTCATTTGAAATTGTTTTTATTTCTTTTGGGGATTTTCTGTTTCTTCATACCCCTTCCCATCATGTCATTTCATGTATAAATTTTTAAAGTTATTTTGGTATTATATTTGTAAATAATCACAAATTTTTATGTACATTTGGGGCGTTTTGTAGGTCCCTGGTATGGTTTTTGCGGCATTTTGGTGTACGATATGTATGAGTGTTGATGGACAAATTCTTATGGTGATTGAGAAAATTGTAACGTATGTATGGCTCGTGAATCCGATTAGCTAGGTATAAGATAGAGTACTGAAGACCACCCCAAGTTTTGTTCCCCCTCCCATTTTTCGGTCAAAGCCATAATCTTGTAATATAAGATAATAAAACTAGTCATTTCTCCCAATCTTGTGTTGTGTGGTAAATGGCAGAGGATCAAAGTAGTATCTGTTCCTGAGTGATACTTACTATTGCTTTGTTTCCTGAATAATTTAAACCAGCCTAAGTTTATTGCTCAGGCCCGCGCAAAAGTAGCGTAAAACGCGAAACGCCGAAGACAAGCGTCCGTGGTTCGGCTCTGGGAGGCATGGCCTCGGAAGGGCCTGGGGGAAGTAGTTCCTCCCACCATGGCGTCGGTGGGAGGAAAGGAGGGTGACTGGCAGCTACCGCCACGGGAGTCACCCTCCAGCGTCCGTAGCAGCAGCAGCATCCCCCAAACCATCGACCTCGGGGTGGACAGGGGGAAAGATCGTCATGAAAAACGAAGAATTCTACGAGGAAAATGAAAGGAAAATATGCGCAGTATATTAAGGAACTGAGCTAGTCTCAGTTCCGGAACAACTAGCGCAAATTGAAGTGCGTATTATTACGTCATAACAAAAGACATAAAAACTCACAAGTTGCGGGAGTAACCAGAGAAGTTTTTGGAGGAGGCGTTATCAGCCTTGAAACTAAATGCTAGGCCGTGGCGAGAGGAGCAATGCTATGTGGGACGTCCTGCTGGCTTCAGCGGACGAAGCCAAAAGACTAATTGGGGTAGTTCTGGAGACAAAACGCTCCAACTCCACACTGAGTATATGGGGTTCAAAAAATCAAGGTTACCTTGCATGGCGTCCCCATGGACATTGCGGAGGACCACATAGGTGCCTTTTTCGCCCATTATGGAAAGGTGGCCTGTGTTTCCTCGCTGCGGTCCAAAGCAGGTATCTTAACAGGCGACATGACCCTGCAGGTGACTATAACGAAGGAAAACATTCCCAAAATTCCTAACATCCTCACCCAGGTGTGGGTCGGTACGTCATATAATTGTTGAAGGAAGAAAACCGTGCTGTTGGGTCTGCGGGGCGGCGGAACATGTAGCAAAAACCTGCCTCACCAAGAATCCTGCCCCAAAGGCCCAACCAGCCAAGCAGCCACAGCAGGAGCAAGGCAACCAAAGATTGCAACACCAAAGACGGCATCACCAGTACCGGCTCCCAGCTGCCAACAAGGACGGCGAGTGGCAGGTGGTAGGCAGGAAGAAGAATAAAACACCATCCCCGGCGAATGGTGCCGCCACCTGCCAAAACGCCGGCTACGAAGGAGACCCCGGTGAAGGAGACCCCGGTGAAGAGGTCTCCAGTCCGTCCGGAAAGGGGTTCCAAAAGGAAAAGAGCCCCTTCGCCTAGTATGGAGATGGAGGTGGAAGGGCAGCGTCTCTCAAACGTGGGAGAGACGAGGAAGCGGAGGAAGAACGCGACAGCCCAAAGTCTCAGCGGAGAAGCAGGAGCAGAGAGAGAGAAAAGTGCACAAAGAAAAATGCTCGTCTCTACCGGTGTCCCCCGTGAGAAAGACTTATGCGGACAAGGCAAGAAGCCTTCCTGCTTCCCTCGCTTAAAGCTTCCCAGTCCCCAGTTTTTAAACCCGACCCCCTTGGCAAAAGCTAGTGCCATAACTCCTACTCCCTCCCTTCTCCTACTCCCACACCCTCTCGGGCTAAGAAAAAAATGCCCTCCCGCGTGGGGATGCCCTGATGAAGGTTCCAGAAAATATTTCGGAGGAGTGGTCTTCCCAGCGACGAAGGCTACTGAAGCTCCTTTTAAAAATTGACCTCTGTGAAGGGTCTCTCTACGGAAGACCCGAGGAACTTTGCCCAGGCCCCAGGTGTCATCACCCTGGTTAGGAATACCGGGGGAACTTGAGGTCTGGGACCACATCGCAGAGGTCCAAAGAAGCATTATACCAATTTAAATAGATGGTCAAAGAACATTCACCAGAGCTAAGAAAAATGGTTGCACCAATTGGGGAGGTTCCCCATTTTACTCCACCCCTGCTTTGTGGTGGTACCAATTTATCCAACGGACGTCGGCGGTATTGTCCTAGACGGACGAATTACGTCCGATATAGGTACAGGGTCCCTAGGACAGTCCGCTAGGGTCCCATCCACCAGAGATTTTTTTCCTGTACAAGATTAGAGCCGTTGTTGCATGTTTTTCTTGTTCTCTTTTTTCAGGCTCTGCAAATGTCTATCAAGATAGCCAGTTTGAATGCGTATGGCCTGAGGGATCGTGGCGGTTTGCCCGCAGTTGCTTGTGACCTCTTCGTCGTACGTGGATGTGGCCGCGATCCAAGAGACTCACTTTGTTTGCGAAGTCGACTCGTGTGTGCTGGATGACGACCTTGTCGTTTATTCAGCATATGTGAGCCGGCGGGCCAGAGGTGTTTCTTTGCTGGTTAAGCGTACCCTGGACGCGAGGGTTGACCTTGTCCACATGTCGGTGCCGAGGGGGTCGGCTGATCGTGGCCGATATTGCAGTGAAAAGCAAGTCGTTCTGGCTGATTGCGGTTTATGCCCAATGTTCAGGGTGAGCGTGTCTTTTCTTTTCGGCTGTTGGAGCCCTTCATGGTGCATTCAACACGGCTAATCTTAGTTGGGGACTGGAATGCCATCCCAATCCCCAAATGATAGAGGGGAGGGGCGCCAGCGGGTGGGAGTGGTGATCGTAGCCTGGTCAATCTTGTCGGCGATTTTGGTCTCGTCGATAGATACCGGGTCGATCATCCGGAAGGGATACATGTGGACGTGGACGCGTAGTTGGCCCTCTACCCGGGTATCAGCGTACCTGGATAGTGTGAGAGAAGCCGACATAGACTTCTTAGAATGTCCAACGTTCCACTGGTTAGGCCACACGGATCACAAACTCGTTTGTGCCCGTGGTGTTAGATTTTAGGCCTAGGTTGGCTGGTTATTGGAAGTTCAACCAGTCCTTACTGGACAGGCGGGACTTTCGTGGACCAGCTGACAAAACTAGTTCAGCGGGCGTTAATTGGGCGAGTCATTGGGAGTAAGTGGTGGGTTAGTCTTATGACCCATTAGGTCTTTCGCCACCAAATATAGCCAGCGGCTCAACCTAGTTAAGGCTGCGGAGGCAAAGACACTTAGAGCTAATTTCGCCCGGGCGGAGGCTGGTGGGGATTCCTTAGAAATAGCCTTAGCCAGGGAGGCCCCGAGCGTCTGGATCAGCGGGCGCTACATGGGCCAGGCACTAGGGCCAAGTTAAGCAAGATGTCTTCCGTTGTGGAAATGGGCGCGGAACTGCGCAGAAGAATTGCCGAGCCGGCGACCGGTACATTCGAGAGGTACGCGACCCGGAGGGACATCTCAGGCTGACCGACGACATGTGCGAGGCGTTCCGGCAGCATTTCGAACACCGACTTACCAAGGAGCCTGGTCTCCGTGACGAGGACTTTCGCAGCTATTTGGCTGACTTTCCCCGGCTTTTTGCCGGCTGAAGCGGCTAGCTGCGAAGGAGATTACGGAGGACGAAACGACGTGGCTTTGAAGAAGGTCGGCAGTGGCAAGTCGCCAGGTTTGGATGGTTTGCCCTATGAATTGTACTTGAGGATGTCGCACCTTTTTGTCCTGCTCTTGGCTGTCGTGTTCAACCACTGGTTTCTGCAGGGGTCCATCCCCGGTCGGATCACCAGGGGCGTGATCACGCCAGTGAGGGAAAAGGCAAGAAGGTTGGGAGGGAACTAGACGATTACAGGCCCATAACCTCTGCTAAACACAGAGTTAAAGACGGGCCAAGATCCTGACGAATCGCTTGCAGCTAGTTGCCGAGTCTCTGTTGAACCGGATCAGACTTGTTCTGTGAAGGAGAACAATTCAGAGCAACCCGGTACCTGATTCGCACGATCATAGAGGGTGTAGAAGACGACGATGAGGCCGCGCTGATCAATTTAGATCAGTCCAAGGCATTTGATAGGATTGACCATGGCTACCTGGCTGCCGTCCTGCAGGCCGCCGGATTCAAACCCGACTTCAGCCGCAGGATTAGCCTTCTGTATCGCTCCCCCCGGGCTGTGGTACAGGTGAACGGGAAGCTGTCGGGCGCTTTCGCGCTGTCTAGGTCGGTCCGACAGGGTTGTCCACTGTCTTCTCTCCTTTATGTCTTAGCGTTGGAGCCCCTCCTTCGCCGGCTAAGGGACGAGACTGGCAGTCCGGTCCTGCGTGGAATTGAAGTCCCTGGTGGAGCTCGAGCCAGGGTTTCCGCGTACGCCGATGACGTAACGACCTTTGTGTCCTCCCGCAGGGACATAGAGGCGGTACACCAGGCGCTTGTACGGTACGAGAAGGTGACAGGGGCCAGAATTAACTGCGACAAGTCATCCGGCTTGCGGTTAGGTGCCTGGAAGGGTGTTTCCCTCCCGGGGCCCTTCAGCTGGACGGACGGGCCGGTCAAGCTCCTCGGAGTTTGGTTCGGTCCGGACTTACAGTTGGAGAAAAACTGGTCAGAAGTACTGGCAAAGGTCGGCGCGTCGGTCAAGATTTGGCGTCGACGGAGTCTCTCCGTGAAGGGCTTGGCGGAGGTGTGTAACACATACCTCTTTCCCATGATCCTTTACCGGCTGTCAGTACTTCCCCTTTGTGACGATCATGAGAAGGCGCTCGAGCGTTTGCTATTCTCCTGTCTGTGGAGAGGACGCAAACACATGGTCGACAAAGGAGTCTGTTGCCTCCGTCCGTGTCAAGGGGGTCTGGGGATGCCACACTTGAGGAGCCACGTGCTCGCTTCAAGATTGGCATTCCTCGGGCGCGCGTTAGAGGAAGATCGGTTGCTTGCGGGGGTAGTGAGGGACATGTTCCTTGCCTTACCATCACGCCCCCGACCCTATGGCTGACCGTCAGGCCTTGGGTGCGACCGAAATTCCTCCTCGAATGTCTGGCGGCTTTACAGGCCATTCCACGGTCCAGTGACCTTTCACAGCCTAGGGAAAATCTTCTATCGGGGATTAGTGGAGGGTGCCGTGAAGGATAAGCTGTGGAGTAAGCTCGGCATGTCGAGAGTGGAGTACCGCTCTCATTGGTCTTGGGCGCCAGGTGCAGATTGGCTCAGCAACTCTGAGTTTTCTCTGACCTGGCGATTGGCTCGGAATGTTTTGTCTCTCAATGACAAGCGTTTCGCAATGGGCCTGGCGGATTTGCCAGATTGTGAACGTTGCAACCTTGGAATTAAGGAGACGTCTGCGCACGCCTTCTTCCATTGTTCGCGCGTTCGCCCGTTGTGGGCGCGTGTCGGCGAGTTGACTGCTCGTATCGCGCCGCGAGAGAGCTCGTGCTCATTGATCGCGCATACGCTGTGGACAATGTGTTGCCCCCGTACTCTGGAGTGAAGCGGATGGTGTTTCTGACGCTGCTGGCTTCGGCTAGAATGGTGATATGGACGACGCGACTGGAGGAAGTCTTGCGGGGCGGTCGTCTTTCGGATCAGGATCTAATCCGATATTTTGAGCACCAGCTCGAAATGAAGATTAGAGCCTGAACGGAAACGGCTGCACCCGACAGACTTTTGCGAAAGGTGGATACATGCAGCGAGCCTGGTTCGTGTGACCGGGGCTAGCCTTGATTTTCTTTTAGATCTGCTAATCACATCGGGGGGATTCCTTTGGAACCCTTCCCGTGGTTAAGAGTAGAAATTCTTTTGTGTACCTAGTTAATGTGAGTGTATGGGTTGTCCTAGCCTGTTCCCGGCTCCAACGCTTTTGTTATGATCCAGTTCGAGATCCCCTTTGTCAGCGTTATTTTGTCCCGTTATACTCTCGGCTGGGTCAGCCTTATATATTCTCCAGTCCAATTTATTTTTAACCTGCTTCTCCATTCCCCAGTAGAAAGAGAGCTACTTGATTTTGCCTTTTAAGGCAGGATACAGTGGCCTCTTTAATTATGAGGGTGTGTTTGGGTCTTACTAACACAGTGTATATGTTTTCATTTGGTGTTTTTGTTTTGGGGATTTTTGTTTCTTCATACCCCCTTCCCATCATGTCATTTCATGCACAAATTTTTAAATCTATTTTTGTATTATATTTTGTATATAGTCACAAATTTTTATGTACATTTGGGGCGTTTTGTAGGTCCCTGGTATGGTTTTTGCGGTATTTTGGTGTACGATATGTATGAGTGTTGATGGACAAATTCTTATGGTGATTGAGAAAATTGTAACGTATGTATGGGTCGTGAATCTGATTAGCTAGGTATAAGATAGAGTACTGAAGACCACCCCAAGTTTTGTTCCCCCTCCCATTTTCGGCCTTGTGCCATAATCTTTGTAATAAAAGATAAATAAAACTAGTCATTTCCTCCCAATCTTGTGTTGTGTGGTAAATGGCAGAGGATCAAAGTGTAGTATCTGTTCCTGAGTGATACTTACTATTGATTTGTTTCCTGGACAATTGTGTTCCAGCCTAAGTTTATTGCTCAGGCCCGCGCAAAAGTAGCGGTAAAACGCGAAACGCCGGAAGACAAGCGTCCGTGGTTCGGCCTCTTGGGAGGCATGGCTCGGAAAGGGCCTGGGGAAATAGTTCCTCCCACCACGGCCTCGGTGGGAGGAAAGGAGGGGGATTGGGCATTACCGCCGCAGTTAATCCCCCTTCAGTTCCAGCAACTGGTTTACCAGCATCAGTAGCTTTCTGCTACCAGGACCGGGATCACCTAAACCCTCGACCTCTGGATGGACAGGGGGAAAGATGATAATGAAGGAGAAGAGTTCTATGACGAAATGAAGGTCAAGTACGCTCAGTACATTAAAGGAACTGAGCTGGTCTCTGTTCCGGAAGAACTAGCTAAAATAGAAGTGCGTATTATTACGCTGATAACTAAAGACATCAAGTCTCATAAGATGGTAGGAATAACTAGAGACGCATTTGAGGAGGCAATTGCAACTCTGAAGTTGAATGCTAGGGCCGTGGCGAGGAAGAGCAATGCCATGTGGGACGTCCTGCTGGCTTCAGCAGAGGAAGCCAAAAGATTAATTGGAGTTGTCCCTGGAGACTAAAACGCTACAACTCCACACTGAATATATGGGGACCAGGAAGATCAAGGTTACCCTGCATGGCGTCCCCATGGACATTGCAGAGGACCACATAGGTGCCTTTTTCGCCAATTATGGAAAGGTGGCCTGTGTTTCCTCGCTGCGGTCAAGGCCGGAATTTTAACAGGCGACATGACCCTGCAGTTGACCATTTCGAGAAAGGAGAATATCGAAAAAATTCCTAACATCTCTACCTGCAGGGGTCGCGTGATATTTATTATTGTAGAGGGCAGGAAGCCGTGCTGTTGGGTCTGCGGGGCGGCGGAACATGTAGCAAAGACCTGCCCCACCAAGAATCCTGCCCCAAAGGCCCAACCAGCCAAGCAACTACCCAAGGAGCAAGCAAAAACAAAGACAGCTTCACCAGCACCGGCTCCAGCTGCCAACAAGGACGGCGAGTGGCAGGTGGTAGGCAGGAAGAAGAATAAAACACCATCCCCGGCGAAGGTGCCGCCACCTGCCAAAACGCCGGCTAAGATGAAGGAGACCCCGGTGAAGGAGACCCCGGTGAAGGTCTCCAGTCCAACCGGAAAGGGGTTCCCAAAAGAAAAAGAGCCCCTCGCCTAGTATGGAGATGGAGGTGGAAAGGGCAGCGTCTCTCAAACGTGGGAGAGGCAGGAAGCGGAAGGAAGAACGCGACGGCCAAGTCTCAGCGGAGAAGCAGGAGCAGAGAGAGAAAAGTGCACAAAGAGAAATGCTCGTCTCTACCGGTGTCCCCGTGAGAAAGACTTATGCGGACAAGGCAAGAAGCCTTCCGCTTCCCCCTTAAACTTCCCAGTCCCCAATTTTAAACTGACCCCCTCGTAGCTAAATCTAGCGCTTCAACTCCCTCCCTCCCCTTCTCCTACTCCCACTCCCTCTAGGGCTAAGAAAAAAAATGCCCTCCCTCGCGGGGACGCTGATGAAGAAGTACAGGACAACATTGCGAAGGTGGTCTTCGCAGCGACGAAGGCTACTGAAGCCTCTTTTAAAATTGACCTCTGTTGAAGGGTCTCTCTACGGAAGACCCGAGGAACTGCTTGAGCCCCAGGTGTCATCACCCTGGTTAGGAATACCGGGGGAACCTGCGGGTCTGGGACCATATCGCAGAGGTCCAGAAGCAGTATCAAACTTAACATGGTCAAAGAACAGTCACCTGAATTGAGAAAATGGCGCAAAAATTGTTCGGGGGAGGTTCCCGTATTACTCCACCCCTGCTTATATGGGGTGGTAAAATTAATTTATCCAACGGACGTCGGCGGTATTGTCTAGACGGACGCATTACGTCGATGCAAACTTTGGGCTTGAACGTCCGTCAGTCCCTGATCTTGAATTTTTCGGCAAGTGGGAATAAATGGGCTGGTCTTCGGTTCTCTTTATGACCTAGAAATGCCTCAAGATAGCCAGATTTGAGCTGCAGCGCCGCCCCGAAGGAGTCCCGGGTCGAGGCTCGCCTTGGCTTCGGCGACCTAAAGCCGGTGGCGTCGATGTGCCTGCGTCCAAGAGGCTCCTTTAACGCAGGTCGACTCGTGTAACGAGACAGACACTTGTCGTTTTGGCTAAATAACCCAACCCAAGGCCTTTCTGGCTGGGGCCAGAGTGTTTCTTTGCTGGTTGACCTTGGGCGGTGGCTTCGTCTATGTCGGCACGAGCACCGGCTGATCGTGGCCGATATTGCAGTTGAAAGCAAGTGGTTCCGGAACGCATTTGCTGCGCCTAATATTCCAAAAGGGCGGCGTCTCTTTTCTTTGAACGGTGGAGCCATATAGGTGCATTCAACACGGCTAAATGTAGTTGGGGACTGGAATGCCATCCTAACCCCCAAATGGGATAGAGGGAGGGGCGCTGGCGGAGTTGGAGTGGTGATCGTAGCCTGGTCAATCTTGTCGGCGATTTTGGTCTCGTCGATAGATACCGGGTCGATCATCCGGAAGGGGAGCATGTGGACGTGGACGCGTAGTTGGCCCTCTACCCGGGTATCAGCGTACCTGGGATAGGGTGTTAGTGAGAGAAGCCGACATAGACTTCTTAGAATGTCCAACGTTCACTGGTTTGCAAGACTACACGGATCACAAACTCGTTTGTGCCCGTGTGAGTGTTGAATTTTGAGCCTAGGTTGGCTGGTTATTGGAAGTTCAACCAGTCCTTACTGGACAGGCGGGACTTTCGTGACCAACTGACAAAACTAGTTCAGCGGGCGTGCATTGGGCGAGTCATTGGGAGTAAGTGGTGGGTTAGTCTTAAGGACTCCATTGAGTCGCTCGCCACCAAATATAGCCAGCGGCTCAACCTAGATAAGGCTGCGGAGGCAAAGACGCCCAGAGCTAATTTCGCCCGGGCGGAGGCTGGGTGGGGATTCCCTAGAAATAGCCCTAGCCAGGGGAGGCCCTGGAGCGTTCGACGGGCGCTACGCGGGCCCAATGAAATTGGGGCTAAGTTAAGCAAGATGTCTTCCGGCTGTGAAAATGGGCGCGGAACTGCGCAAGAAGAAATTCGCCAGCCCGGCGACCGGTACATTCGAGAGGTACGCGACCCGGCGGAGGGACATCTCTTAGGTCGACCGACGACATGTGCGAGGAGCGTTCCGGCGGCATTTCGAACACCGATTTACCAAGGAGCCTGGTCTCCGTGACGAGGACTTTCGCAGCTATTTGGCTGACTTTCCCGGCTTTTGCCGGCTGAAGCGGCTAGCTGCGAAGGGGAGATTACGGAGGACGAAATCTACGTGGCTTTGAAGAAGAGGTCGGCAGTGGCAGAGTCGCCAGGTTTGGATGGTTTGCCCTATGAATTGTACTTGAGGATGTCGCACCTTTTTGTGCACTCTTGGCTGTCGTGTTCAACTGGTTTCGGCAGGGTCCATCCCCGGTCGGATCACCAGGGGCGTGATCACGCTGTGAAAAAGGCAAGAAGGTTGGGAGGGAACTAGACGATTACAGGCCCTTAACTCTGCTAAACACAGAGTTAAAGATTTTAGCCAAAGATCCTGACGAATCGCTTGCAGCTAGTTGCCGAGTCTCTGTTGGAACCGGATCAGACTTGTTCTGTGGGGGAGAACAATTCAAGAGCAACCTGCATGATTCGCACGATCATAGAGGGTGTAGAAGACGACGATGAGGCCGCGCTGATCAATTTAGATCAGTCCAAGGCATTTGATAGGATTGACCATGGCTACCTGGCTGCTGTCCTGCAGGCCGCCAGTTCAAACCCGACACCAGCCGCTGGATTAGCCTTCTGTATCGCTCCCCCCAGGCTGTGGTACAGGTGAACGGGAAGCTGTCGGGCGCTTTCGCGCTGTCTAGGTCGGTCCGACAGGGTTGTCCACTGTCTTCTCTCCTTTATGTCTTGGCGTTGGAGCCCCTCCTTCGCCGGCTAAGGGACGAGACTGGCAGTCGGTCCTGCGTGGAATTGAAGTCCCTGGCGGAGCTCGAGCCAGGGTTTCTGCGTACGCCGATGACACAGCAGCGACCTTTGTGTCCTCCCGCAGGGATATAGAGGCGGTACACCAGGCGCTTGTACGGTACGAGAAGGTGACAGGGGCCAGAATTAACTGCGACAAGTCATCCGGCTTGCGGTTAGGTGCCTGGAAGGTGTTTCCCTCCCGGGGCCCTTCAGCTGGACGGACGGGCCGGTCAAACTCCTCGGAGTTTGGTTCGGTCCGGACTTACAGCTGGAGAAAAAACTGGTCAGAAGTACTGGCAAAGGTCGACGCGTCGGTCAGATTTGGCGTCGACGGAGTCTCTCCGTGAAGGGCTTGGCGGAGGTGTGTAACACATACCTCTTTTCCATGATCCTTTACCGGCTGTCAGTACTTCCCCTTTGTGACGATCATGAGAAGGCGCTCGAGCGTTTGCTATTCTCCTGTCTTTGGAGAGGACGCAAACACATGGTCGATAAAGGAGTCTGTTGCCTCCGTCCGTGTCAAGGGGGTCTGGGGTGCCACGCGGGAGCCACGTGCTCGCTTCAAGGTTGGCATTCCTCAGGCGCGCGTTGGAGGAAGATCGGTTGCTTGCGGGGGTAGTGAGGGACATGTTCCCTTGCCGCCATCACGCCCCCGACCCTATGGCTGACCGTCAGGCCTTGGGTGCGACCGAAATTCCTGCTCGAATATCTGGCGGCTTTACAGGCCATTCCACGGTCCAGTGACCTTTCACAGCCTAGGAAAATCTTCTATCGGGGATTAGTGGAGGGTGCCGTGAAGGATAAGCTGTGGAGTAAGCTCGGCATGTCGAGAGTGGAGTACCGCTCTCATTGGTCTTGGGCGCCAGGTGCAGATTTGGCTCCAGCAACTCTGGAGTTTCTCTGACCTGGCGATTGGCTCGGAATGGTTTGTCTCTCAATGACAAGCGTTTCGCAATGGGCCTGGCGGATTTGCCAGATTGTGAACGTTGCAACCTTGGAATTAAGGAGACGTCTGCGCACGCCTTCTTCCATTGTTCGCGCGTTCGCCCGTTGTGGGCGCGTGTCGGCGAGTTGACTGCTCGTATCGCGCCGCGGGGCTCGTGCTCATTGATCGCGCATACGCTGTGGACAATGTGTTGCCCCCGTACTCTGGGTGAAGCGGATGCTGTTTCTGACGCTGCTGGCTTCGGCTAGAATGGTGATATGGACGACGCGACTGGAGGAAGTCTTGCGGGGCGGTCGTCTTTCGGATCAGGATCTAATCCGATATTTTGAGCACCAGCTCAAAATGAAGATTAGAACTGAACGGAAACGGCTGCACCCGACAGACTTTGGCGAAAGGTGGATACATGCAGCGAGCCTGGTTCGTGTGACCGGGGCTAGCCTTGATTTTCTTTTTTAGATCTGCTAATCACATCGGGGGGGATTCCTTTGGAACCCTTCCCGTGGTTAAGGTAGATATTCTTTTGTGTACCTAGTTAATGTGAGTGTATGGGTTGTCCTAGCCTGTTCCCGGCTCCAATACTTTTGTTATGATCCAGTTCGAGATCCCCGTTGT
>JBBBDQ010027290.1:0-12158 GCA_037127315.1 Ascarosepion bandense | reverse complement strand
AATGCATGTTCATTTTATAATCATTTCCCAGTGTATTTTCATACTATAAACCCTTTTCAATTCATTTCCATAGTAAATCCTCTTCCTAATGCATGTTCATTTTATAATCATTTCCCAGTGTATTTTCATGCTATAATCCCTTTTCAATTCATTTCCATAGTAAAATCTCTTCCTAATGCATGTTCATTTTATAATCATTTCCCAGTGTATTTTCATACTATAATCCTTTTCAAATTCATTTCCATAGTAAAATCTCTTCCTAATGCATGTTCATTTTATAATCATTTCCCAGTGTATTTTCATACTATAATCCCTTTTCAATTCATTTTCCATAGTAAATCCTCTTCCTAATGCATGTTCATTAATCATTTCCCAGTGTATTTTCATACTATAATCCCTTTTCAATTCATTTCCATAGTAAAATCTCTTCCTAATGCATGTTCATTTCATAATCACTTCCCAGTGTATTTTCATACTATAATCCTTTTCAATTCATTTCCATAGTAAATCCTCTTCCTAATGCATGTTCATTTTATAATCATTTCCCAGTGTATTTTCATACTATAATCCTTTTCAATTCATTTCCATAGTAAAATCTCTTCCTAATGCATGTTCATTTTATAATCATTTCCCAGTGTATTTTCATACTATAATCCTTTCAATTCATTTCCATAGTAAAATCTCTTCCTAATGCATGTTCATTTTATAATCATTTCCCAGTGTATTTTCATACTATAATCCCTTTTCAATTCATTTCCATAGTAAAATCTCTTCCTAATGCATGTTCATTTTATAATCATTTCCCAGTGTATTTTCATACTATAATCCCTTTTCAATTCATTTCCATAGTAAATCACTTCCTAATGCATGTTCATTTTATAATCATTTCCCAGTGTATTTCTGTATTTCTCTAATCCTTTTCAATTCATTTCATAGTAAATCCTCTTCCTAATGCATGTTCATTTTATAATCATTCCCAGTGTATTTTTCTGTATACTATAATCCCTTTTCAATTCATTTCCATAGTAAAATCTCTTCCTAATGCATGTTCATTTTATAATCATTTCCCAGTGTATTTTTCATACTATAATCCTTTTCAATTCATTTCCATAGTAAATCCTCTTCCTAATGCATGTTCATTTTATAATCATTTCCCAGTGTATTTTCATACTATAATCCTTTTCAATTCATTTCCATAGTAAATCCCACTCTTCCTAATGCATGTTCATTTTATAATCATTTCCCATGTATTTTCATACTATAATCCTTTTCAATTCATTTTCCATAGTAAATCCTCTTCCTAATGCATGTTCATTTTATAATCATTTCAGTATATTTTCATACTATAATACCTTTTCAATTCATTTCCATAGTAATCTCTTCCTAATGCATGTTCATTTTATAATCATTTCCCATGTATTTTCATACTATAATCCTTTTCAATTCATTTCCATAGTAAATCCTCTTCCTAATGCATGTTCATTTTATAATCATTTCCCATGTATTTTCATACTATAATCCCTTTTCAATTCATTTCCATAGTAAATCCTCTTCCTAATGCATGTTCATTGCAATCATTTCCCAGTGTATTTTCATACTATAATCCCTTTTCAATTCATTTCCATAGTAAATCCTCTTCCTAATGCATGTTCATTTTATAATCATTTCCCAGTGTATTTTCATACTATAATCCCTTTTCAATTCATTTCCATAGTAAAATCTCTTCCTAATGCATGTTCATTTTATAATCATTTCCCAGTGTATTTTCTGTACTATAATCCTTTCAATTCATTTCCATAGTAAAATCTCTTCCTAATGCATGTTCATTTTATAATCATTTCCCATGTATTTTTCCATACTATAATCCCTTTTCAATTCATTTCCATAGTAAATCCTCTTCCTAATGCATGTTCATTTTATAATCATTTCCCAGTGTATTTTCATACTATAATCCCTTTTCAATTCATTTCCATAGTAAAATCTCTTCCTAATGCATGTTCATTTTATAATCATTTCCCAGTGTATTTTCATACTATAATCCTTTTCAATTCATTTTCATAGTAAATCCTCTTCCTAATGCATGTTCATTTTATAATCTTTCCAGTGTATTTTCATACTATAATCCCTTTTCAATTCATTTCCTTAGTAAAATCTCTTCCTAATGCATGTTCATTTTATAATCCATTTCCCAGTGTATTTTCATACTATAATCCCTTTTCAATTCATTTCCATAGTAAAATCTCTTCCTAATGCATGTTCATTTTATAATCATTTCCCATGTATTTTCATACTATAATCCCTTTTCAATTCATTTCCATAGTAAATCCTCTTCCTAATGCATGTTCATTTTATAATCATTTCCCAGTGTATTTTCATACTATAATCCCTTTTCAATTCATTTCCATAGTAAAATCTCTTCCTAATGCATGTTCATTTTATAATCATTTCCCAGTGTATTTCATACTATAATCCCTTTTCAATTCATTTCAGTAAATCCTCTTCCTAATGCATGTTCATTTTATAATCATTTCCCATGTATTTTCATACTATAATCCCTTTTCAATTCATTTCCATAGTAAATCCTCTTCCTAATGCATGTTCATTTTATAATCATTTCCCAGTGTATTTTCATACTATAATCCCTTTTCAATTCATTTCCATAGTAAATCTCTTCCTAATGCATGTTCATTTTATAATCATTTCCCAGTGTATTTTCATACTATAATCCCTTTTCAATTCATTTCCATAGTAAAATCTCTTCCTAATGCATGTTCATTTATAATCATTTCCCAGTGTATTTTCATACTATAAACCCTTTTCAATTCATTTCCATAGTAAATCCTCTTCCTAATGCATGTTCATTTTATAATCATTTCCCAGTGTATTTTCATACTATAATAATCCCTTTCCAATTCATTTCCATAGTAAAATCTCTTCCTAATGCATGTTCATTTTAAAATCATTTCCCAGTGTATTTTCATACTATAATCCCTTTTCAATTCATTTCCATAGTAAAATCTCTTCCTAATGCATGTTCATTTTATAATCATTTCCCAGTGTATTTTCATACTATAATCCCTTTTCAATTCATTTCCATAGTAAATCCTCTTCCTAATGCATGTTCATTTTATAATCATTTCCCAGTGTATTTTCATACTATAATCCCTTTCAATTCATTTCCATAGTAAAATCTCTTCCTAATGCATGTTCATTTTATAATCATTTTCCCAGTGTATTTTTCATACTATAAACCCTTTTCAATTCATTTCCATAGTAAATCCTCTTCCTAATGCATGTTCATTTTATAATCATTTCCCAGTGTATTTTCATACTATAATCCCTTTTCAATTCATTTCCATAGTAAAATCTCTTCCTAATGCATGTTCATTTTATAATCATTTCCCAGTGTATTTTCATACTATAATCCCTTTTCAATTCATTTCCATAGTAAAATCTCTTCCTAATGCATGTTCATTTTATAATCATTTCCCAGTGTATTTTCATACTATAATCCTTTCAATTCATTTCCATAGTAAATCCTCTTCCTAATGCATGTTCATTTTATAATCATTTCCCAGTGTATTTTCATACTATAATCCCTTTTCAATTCATTTCCATAGTAAAATCTCTTCCTAATGCATGTTCATTTCATAATCACTTCCCAGTGTATTTTCATACTATAATCCCTTTTCAATTCATTTCCATAGTAAATCCTCTTCCTAATGCATGTTCATTTTATAATCATTTCCCAGTGTATTTTCATACTATAATCCCTTTTCAATTCATTTCCATAGTAAATCTCTTCCTAATGCATGTTCATTTTATAATCATTTCCCAGTGTATTTTCATACTATAATCCCTTTTCAATTCATTTCCATAGTAAAATCTCTTCCTAATGCATGTTCATTTTATAATCATTTCCCAGTGTATTTTCATACTATAATACCTTTTCAATTCATTTCCCTTAGTAAATCCTCTTCCTAATGCATGTTCATTTTATAATCCTTTTCCCAGTGTAATTTCATACTATAATCCCTTTTCAATTCATTTCCATAGTAAGATCTCTTCCTAATGCATGTTCATTTTATAATCATTTCCCAGTGTATTTTCATACTATAATCCCTTTTCAATTCATTTCCCATAGTAAAATCTCTTCCTAATGCATGTTCATTTTATAATCATTTCCCAGTGTATTTTCATACTATAATCCCTTTTCAATTCATTTCCATAGTAAAATCTCTTCCTAATGCATGTTCATTTTATAATCATTTCCCAGTGGTATTTTCATACTATAATCCCTTTTTCAATTCATTTCCATAGTAAATCCTCTTCCTAATGCATGTTCATTTTATAATCCATTTCCCAATGTATTTTCATACTATAATCCCTTTTCAATTATTTTCCATAGTAAATCCTCTTCCTAATGCATGTTCATTTTATAATCATTTCCCATGTATTTTCATACTATAATCCCTTTTCAATTCATTTCCATAGTAAATCCTCTTCCTAATGCATGTTCATTTTATAATCATTTCCCAGTATATTTTCATACTATAATACCTTTTCAATTCATTTCCATAGTAAATCCTCTTCCTAATGCATGTTCATTTTATAATCATTTCCATGTATTTTCATACACTATGAAATCCTTTTCAATTCATTTCATAGTAAATCCTCTTCCTAATGCATGTTCATTTTATAATCATTTCCCATGTTATTTTCATACTATAATCCCTTTTCAATTCATTTCCATAGTAAATCCTCTTCCTAATGCATGTTCATTTTATAATCATTTCCCAGTGTATTTTCATACTATAATCCCTTTTCAATTCATTTCCATAGTAAATCCTCTTCCTAATGCATGTTCATTTGATAATCATTTCCCATGTATTTTCATACTATAATCCCTTTTCAATTCATTTCCATAGTAAATCCTCTTCCTAATGCATGTTCATTTTATGATCATTTCCTGTATGTGTATTTTCATACTATAATCCCTTTCAATTCATTTCCATAGTAAATCCTCTTCCTAATGCATGTTCATTTTATAATCATTTCCCATGTATTTTCATACTATAATCCCTTTTCAATTCATTTCCATAGTAAATCCTCTTCCTAATGCATGTTCATTTTATAATCATTTCCTGTATTTTCATACTATAATCCCTTTTCTCACTCATTTCCATAGTAAAATCTCTTCCTAATGCATGTTCATTTTATAATCCAGTGTATTTTCATACTATAATCCCTTTTCAATTCATTTCATATAAAATCTCTTCCTAATGCATGTTCATTTTATAATCATTTCCCAGTGTATTTTCATACTATAAACCCTTTTCAATTCATTTCCATAGTAAATCCTCTTCCTAATGCATGTTCATTTTATAATCATTTCCCAGTGTATTTCATACTATAATCCCTTTTCAATTCATTTCCATAGTAAAATCTCTTCCTAATGCATGTTCATTTTATAATCATTTCCCAGTGTATTTTCATACTATAATCCCTTTTCAATTCATTTCCATAGTAAAATCTCTTCCTAATGCATGTTCATTTTATAATCATTTCCCAGTGTATTTTCATACTATAATCCCCTTTCAATTCATTTCCATAGTAAAATCTCTTCCTAATGCATGTTCATTTTATAATCATTTCCCAGTGTATTTTCATACTATAATCCCTTTTTCAATTCATTTCCATAGTAAATCCTCTTCCTAATGCATGTTCATTTTATAATCATTTCAGTGTATTTTCATACTATAATCCCTTTTCAATTCATTTCATAGTAAAATCTCTTCCTAATGCATGTTCATTTCATAATCACTTCCCAGTGTATTTTCATACTATAATCCCTTTTCAATTCATTTCCATAGTAAATCCTCTTCCTAATGCATGTTCATTTTATAATCATTTCAGTGTATTTTCATACTATAATCCCTTTTCAATTCATTTCCATAGTAAAATCTCTTCCTAATGCATGTTCATTTTATAATCATTTCCCAGTGTATTTTCATACTATAATCCCTTTTCAATTCATTTCCATAGTAAAATCTCTTCCTAATGCATGTTCATTTTATAATCATTTCCCAGTGTATTTTCATACTATAAACCCTTTTAATTCATTTCCATAGTAAATCCTCTTCCTAATGCATGTTCATTTTATAATCATTTCCTTAAAAGTGTATTTTCATACTATAATCCCTTTTCAATTCATTTCCATAGTAAAATCTCTTCCCAATGCATGTTCATTTTATAATCATTTCCCAGTGTATTTTCATACTATAATCCCTTTTCAATTCATTTCCATAGTAAAATCTCTTCCTAATGCATGTTCATTTTATAATCATTTCCCAGTGTATTTTCATACTATAATCCCTTTTCAATTCATTTCCATAGTAAAATCTCTTCCTAATGCATGTTCATTTTATAATCATTTCCCAGTGTATTTTCATACTATAATCCCTTTTCAATTCATTTCCATAGTAAAATCTCTTCCTAATGCATGTTCATTTTATAATCATTTCCCAGTGTATTTTCATACTATAATCCCTTTTCAATTCATTTCCATAGTAAATCCTCTTCCTAATGCATGTTCATTTTATAATCATTTCCCAGTGTATTTTCATACTATAATCCCCTTTTCAATTCATTTCCATAGTAAAATCTCTTCCTAATGCATGTTCATTTTATAATCATTTCCCAGTGTATTTTCATACTATAATCCCTTTTCAATTCATTTCCATAGTAAATCCTCTTCCTAATGCATGTTCATTTTATAATCATTTCCCAGTGTATTTTCATACTATAATCCCTTTTCAATTCATTTCCATAGTAAATCCTCTTCCTAATGCATGTTCATTTTATAATCATTTCCCATGTATTTTCATACTATAATCCCTTTTCAATTCATTTCCATAGTAAATCCTCTTCCTAATGCATGTTCATTTTATAATCATTTCCCAGTATATTTTCATACTATAATACCTTTTCAATTCATTTCCATAGTAAATCCTCTTCCTAATGCATGTTCATTTTATAATCATTTCCCATGTATTTTCATACTATAATCCCTTTTCAATTCATTTCCATAGTAAATCCTCTTCCTAATGCATGTTCATTTGCAATCATTTCCCATGTATTTTCATACTATAACTCTCTTTCAATTCATTTCCATAGTAAATCCTCTTCCTAATGCATGTTCATTTTATAATCATTTCCCAGTGTATTTTCATACTATAATCCCTTTTCAATTCATTTCCATAGTAAATCCTCTTCCTAATGCATGTTCATTTTATAATCATTTCCCAGTGTATTTTCATACTATAATCACTTTTCAATTCATTTCCATAGTAAAATCTCTTCCTAATGCATGTTCATTTTATAATCATTTCCCAGTGTATTTTCATACTATAATCCCTTTTCAATTCATTTCCATAGTAAAATCTCTTCTAATGCATGTTCATTTTATAATCATTTCCCATGTATTTCATACTATAATCCCTTTTCAATTCATTTCATAGTAAATCCTCTTCCTAATGCATGTTCATTTTATAATCATTTCCCAGTGTATTTTCATACTATAATCCCTTTTCAATTCATTTCCATAGTAAAATCTCTTCCTAATGCATGTTCATTTTATAATCATTTCCCAGTGTATTTTCATACTATAATCCCTTTTCAATTCATTTCCATAGTAAACTTCTTCCTAATGCATGTTCATTTTATAATCATTTTCCCAGTGTATTTTCATACTATAATCCCTTTCTCAATTCATTTCCATAGTAAAATCTCTTCCTAATGCATGTTCATTTTATAATCATTTCCCAGTGTATTTTCATACTATAATCCCCCTTTTCAATTCATTTCCATAGTAAAATCTCTTCCTAATGCATGTTCATTTTATAATCATTTCCCATGTATTTTCATACTATAACCTTTCAATTCATTTCCATAGTAAATCCTCTTCCTAATGCATGTTCATTTTATAATCATTTCCCAGTGTATTTTCATACTATAATCCCTTTTCAATTCATTTCCATAGTAAAATCTCTTCCTAATGCATGTTCATTTTATAATCATTTCCCAGTGTATTTTCATACTATAATCCCTTTTCAATTCATTTCCATAGTAAATCCTCTTCCTAATGCATGTTCATTTTATAATCATTTCATGTATTTTCATACTATAATCCCTTTTCAATTCATTTCCATAGTAAATCCTCTTCCTAATGCATGTTCATTTTATAATCATTTCCCAGTGTATTTTCATACTATAATCCCTTTTCAATTCATTTCCATAGTAAAATCTCTTCCTAATGCATGTTCATTTTATAATCATTTCCCAGTGTATTTTTCATACTATATCCCTTTTCAATTCATTTCCATAGTAAAATCTCTTCCTAATGCATGTTCATTTTATAATCATTTCCCAGTGTATTTTCATACTATAAACCCTTTTCAATTCATTTCCATAGTAAATCCTCTTCCTAATGCATGTTCATTTTATAATCATTTCCCAGTGTATTTTCATACTATAATCCCTTTTCAATTCATTTCCATAGTAAAATCTCTTCCTAATGCATGTTCATTTTATAATCATTTCCCAGTGTATTTTCATACTATAATCCCTTTTCAATTCATTTCCATAGTAAAATCTCTTCCTAATGCATGTTCATTTTATAATCATTTCCCAGTGTATTTTCATAATATAATCCCTTTCTCAATTCATTTCCATATTAAAATCTCTTCCTAATGCATGTTCATTTTATAATCATTTCCCAGTGTATTTTCATACTATAATCCCTTTTCAATTCATTTCCATAGTAAAATCTCTTCCTAATGCATGTTCATTTTATAATCATTTCCCAGTGTATTTTCATACTATAAACCCTTTTCAATTCATTTCCATAGTAAATCCTCTTCCTAATGCATGTTCATTTTATAATCATTTCCCAGTGTATTTTCATACTATAATCCCTTTTCAATTCATTTCCATAGTAAAATCTCTTCCTAATGCATGTTCATTTTATAATCATTTCCCAGTGTATTTTCATACTATAATCCCTTTTCAATTCATTTCCATAGTAAAATCTCTTCCTAATGCATGTTCATTTTATAATCATTTCCCAGTGTATTTTTCACATCATAATCCCTTTTCAATTCATTTCCATAGTAAATCCTCTTCCTAATGCATGTTCATTTTATAATCATTTCCCAGTGTATTTTCATACTATAATCCCTTTTCAATTCATTTCCATAGTAAAATCTCTTCCTAATGCATGTTCATTTCATAATTCACTTCCCAGTGTATTTTCATACTATAATCCCTTTTCAATTCATTTCATAGTAAATCCTCTTCCTAATGCATGTCTATTTTATAATCATTTCCCAGTGTATTTTCATACTATAATCCCTTTTCAATTCATTTCCATAGTAAAATCTCTTCCTAATGCATGTTCATTTTATAATCATTTCCCAGTGTATTTTCATACTATAATCCCTTTTCAATTCATTTCCATAATAAAATCTCTTCCTAATGCATGTTCATTTTATAATCATTTCCCAGTGTATTTTCATACTATAATCCCTTTTCAATTCATTTCCATAGTAAATCCTCTTCCTAATGCATGTTCATTTTATAATCATTTCCCAGTGTATTTTCATACTATACATCCTTTCAATTCATTTCCATAGTAAAATCTCTTCCTAATGCATGTTCATTTTATAATCATTTCCCAGTGTATTTTCATACTATAATCCTTTTTCAATTCATTTCCATAGTAAAAAATCTCTTCCTTAATGCATGTTCATTTTATAATCATTTCCCAGTGTATTTTCATACTATAATCCCTTTTCAATTCATTTCCATAGTAAAATCTCTTCCTACATGTTCATTTTATAATCATTTCCAGTGTATTTTCATACTATAATCCCTTTTTATTCATTTCCATAGTAAATCCTCTTCCTAATGCATGTTCATTTTATAATCATTTCCCAGTGTATTTTCATACTATAATCCTTTTCAATTCATTTCCATAGTAAATCCTCTCTCCTAATGCATGTTCATTTTATAATCATTTCCCATGTATTTTCATACTATAATCCCTTTCAATTCATTTCCATAGTAAATCCTCTTCCTAATGCATGTTCATTTTATAATCATTTCCCAGTATATTTTCATACTATAATACCTTTCAATTCATTTCCATAGTAAATCCTCTTCCTAATGCATGTTCATTTTATAATCATTTCCCCATGTATTTTCATACTATAATCCCTTTTCAATTCCTTACTTCATAGTAAATCCTCTTCCTAATGCATGTTCATTTTATAATCATTTCCCATGTATTTTCATACTATAATCCCTTTTCAATTCATTTCCATAGTAAATCCTCTTCCTAATGCATGTTCATTTTATAATCATTTCCCAGTGTATTTTCATACTATAATCCCTTTCTCAATTCATTTCCATAGTAAATCTCTTCCTAATGCATGTTCATTTTATAATCATTTCCCATGTATTTTCATACTATAATCCCTTTTCAATTCATTTCCATAGTAAAATCTCTTCCTAATGCATGTTCATTTTATAATCATTTCCCAGTGTATTTTCATACTATAATCCCTTTTCAATTCATTTCCATAGTAAATCCTCTTCCTAATGCATGTTCATTTTATAATCATTTCCCATGTATTTTCATACTATAATCCCTTTTCAATTCATTTCCATAGTAAATCCTCTTCCTAATGCATGTTCATTTTATAATCATTTCCCATGATTATACTATAATCCCTTTTCAATTCATTTCCATAGTAAATCCTCTTCCTAATGGCTGTTCATTTTATAATCATTTCCCAGTGTATTTTCATACTATAATCCCTTTTCAATTCATTTCCATAGTAAATCCTCTTCCTAATGCATGTTCATTTTATAATCATTTCCCATGTATTTTCATACTATAATCCCTTTTCAATTCATTTCCATAGTAAATCCTCTTCCTAATGCATGTTCATTTTATAATCATTTCCCATGTATTTTCATACTATAATCCCTTTTCTCAATTCATTTCATAGTAAATCCTCTTCCTAATGCATGTTCATTTTATAATCATTTCCCATGTATTTTCATACTATAATCCCTTTTTCAATCTATTTCCATAGTAAATCCTCTTCCTAATGCATGTTCATTTTATAATCACTTCCCAGTATATTTTCATACTATAATCCCTTTTCAATTCATTTCCATAGTAAATCCTCTTCCTTAAATGCATGTTCATTTTATAATCATTTCCATGTATTTTCATACTATAATCCCTTTTCAATCTATTTCCATAGTAAATCCTCTTCCTAATGCATGTTCATTTTATAATCATTTCCCAGTGTATTTTCATACTATAATCCCTTTTCAATTCATTTCCATAGTAAATCCTCTTCCTAATGCATGTTCATTTTATAATCATTTCCCATGTATTTTCATACTATAATCCCTTTTCAATTCATTTCCCATAGTAAATCCTCTTCCTAATGCATGTTCATTTTATAATCATTTCCCATGTATTTTCATACTATAATCCCTTTTCAATTCATTTCCATAGTAAATCCTCTTCCTAATGCATGTTCATTTTATAATCATTTCCCATGTATTTTCATACTATAATCCCTTTTCAATTCATTTCCATAGTAAATCCTCTTCCTAATGCATGTTCATTTTATAATCATTTCCCATGTATTTTCATACTATAATCCCTTTTCAATTCATTTCCATAGTAAATCCTCTTCCTAATGCATGTTCATTTTATAATCATTTCCCATGTATTTTCATACTATAATCCCTTTTCTCTACCCATTTCCATAGTAAACTCTTCCTCTAATGCATGTTCATTTTATAATCATTTCCCATGTATTTTCATACTATAATCCTCTTTCAATTCATTTCCATAGTAAATCCTCTTCCTAATGCATGTTCATTTTATAATCATTTCCTATGTATTTTCATACTATAATCCCTTTTCAATTCATTTCCATAGTAAATCCTCTTCCTAATGCATGTTCATTTTATAATCATTTCCCATGTATTTTCATACTATAATCCCTTTTCAATTCATTTCCATAGTAAATCCTCTTCCTAATGCATGTTCATTTTATAATCATTTCCCAGTG
>JBBBDQ010027278.1:0-12899 GCA_037127315.1 Ascarosepion bandense | reverse complement strand
CCATGTCCACTCCCTCTCGGGCAAAAAAGAAAAAAGCCCTGCCCCAAGGGGAAGCACTCCTTAAAGTGAGTGAGGACGTTGCCTCTGAGTGGTCATCTCAGAGGCGAAAACTATTAAAGCCCCTGCTGAAGCTGACTTCAGTGGAGGGCAAACCAGTTGAAGATCCTAGAAACTTTCCCCGGGCCCCAGGTGTCATCACCCTGGTGAGGAACACCGGTGGCAACCTGAGGGTCTGGGATCACATCCACGAAGCAAAGCATTTTGCAAAAGTTACCATGGTTCAGCACAACACACCTGAACTCAAAAAAATGGAAAAAAATTGTTCGGGGAGGTCCCCTGTTTTACTCCACCCCAGTCTCTATAGGGTAGTGAAACTAACATACCCCACGGACGTTGGCGGCATTGTCCTAGACGGACGGATTACGTCCGATGTAGGAACGGGTTCCCTAGGACAGTCCGTCAGGGGTCCTATCTGCTAGGGATTTCCGTCCCGTATGTGACTAGTACTTTTGTTGCATGTTTTTGTTGTTTTTTCCTTTTCAGAACTAAATCATGTCTATTAAGATAGCCAGCTTAAATGCGAATGGCCTGAGGGATCGGGGTAAGGCGGCTCGCCTGCTTCGTGACCTCTTGTCGTTCGGCGTGGATGTGGCCGCGATCCAAGAGACTCACTTTGTTTGCGAAGTCGACTCGTGTGTGCTGTCTAACGACTATGTCGTCTATTCAGCATATGGGAGCCGGCATGCCAGAGGTGTTTCTTTGCTGGTCAAGCGTACCCTGGATGCGAGGATCGACCTTGTCCATGTCGGTGCCGAGGGCCGGCTGATCGTGGCAGATATTGCAGTGAAAAGCAAGTCGTTCCGGCTGATTGCGGTTTATGCGCCCAACGTCCCAGGTGAGCGTGTCTCTTTCTTTCGGCTGTTGGAGCCCTTCATGGTGCATTCAACACGGCTAATCTTAGTTGGGGACTGGAATGCCGTCCTAACCCCAAATGGGATAGAGGAAGGGGCGCTAGCGGGTGGAGTGGTGATCGTAGCCTGGTTGATCTGATCGGCGAATTTGGTCTCGTCGATAGATACCGGGTCGATCATCCGGATGGGAGCATGTGGACGTGGACGCATAGTTGGCCTTCTACCCGGGTATCCGCGTACCTGGATAGGATGTTAGTCAGAGAAGCCGACATAGACTTCTTAGAATGTCCAACGTTCCACTGGTTAGGCTACTCGGACCACAAACTCGTTTGTGCCCGGGTGGTGTTAGACTTTAGGCCTAGGTTGGCTGGTTATTGGAAGTTCAATCAGTCCTTATTGGACAGGCGGGACTTTCGTGACCAGCTGACAAAACTAGTTCAGCGGGAATTAACTGGGCGAGTCATTGGGAGTAGGTGGTGGGTTAACCTTAAGGACACCATTAGGTCTTTTGCCACCAAATATAGCCAGCGGCTCAACCTAGATAAGGCTGCGGAGGCAAAGACACTTAGTGCTAATTTCGCCCGGGCGGAGGCTGGTGGGGATCCCCTAGAGATAACAGCCGGGAGGCCCTGGAGCGTTCGACGGGCGCTACATGGGTCAGGTAATTAGGAGCTAAGTTAAGCAAAGATATCTTCGAAGCTGTGAACATGGGCGCAGAACTGCGCAAGGAAACTTCGCCAGGCCGGCGACCGGTACATTCAGAGGTACGCGACCCGGAGGACATCTCCTAAGGTCCACCAACGACATGTACGAGGCGTTCCGACGGCATTTCGAACATGATTTACCAAGAGCCTGGACTCGAGCCCGAGAGTTCTAGCTATTTGGCTGTTTCCCGGCTGCCGGCTGAAGCGGCTAGCTGCGAAGGGGGAATACAAGGACGAAATCGTCGGCTTTGAAGAAGGTCGTAAGAACCGGGCTTGGATGGTTTGCCCTATGAAATGTACTTGAGGATGTCGCACCTTTTTGACCACGCTCTTGGCTGTCGTGTTCAACACTGGTTTCGGCGGGGTCCATCCCCGGTCGGATCACCAGGGGCGTGATACTTTGTTGAAAAGGCAAGAAGGTTGGGAGGGAACTAGATGATTACAGGCCCATAACTCTGCTAAACACAGAGTTAAAGATTTTGGCCAAGTCCTGACAGATCGCTTGCAGCTAGTTGCCGAGTCTCTGTTGGGACCGGATGGAGACTTGTTCTGTGAAGGGACGAACAGTCCAAGAGCAACCTGCGATTCGCACATTCGAGGGTGTAGAAGACGACGATGAGGCCGCGCTGATCAATTTGGATCAGTCCAAGGCATTTGATAGGATTGACCATGGCTACCTGGCTGCTGTCCTGCAGGCCGCCGGATTCAAGCCGACTTCAGCCGCTGGTTGCGCTTTCTCGCTGTCGCCCCCAGGCTGTGGTACAGGTGAACGGGAAACTGTCGGGCGCTTTCGCGCTGTCTGGTCGGTCCGACAGGTTGTCCACTGTCTGCTCTCCTTTACGTCCTGGCGTTGGAGCCCCTCCTTCGCCGGCTAAGGGGACGAGGCGGGCAGTCCGGTCCTACGTGGAATCGCAGTCCCCGGCTGGAGACTCAAAACCAGGGTTTCCGCGTACGCCGATGACGTAACGACCTTTGTGTCCTCCCGCAGGGACATAGAGCGAGACAGCAGGCGCTTGGCTGGTACGAGAAGGTGACAGGGGCAGATAACTGCGACAAGTCTTCGGCTTGCGGTTAGGCGCTTGGAAGGGTGTTTCCCCTCCCGGGGCCCCTTCGAACTGGACGGACGGGCAGTCAAACTCCTCGGGTTGGGTTCCGGTCCGGACTTGCAGTTAGCGGAGAAAAACTGGTCTGGTACTGGCAAAGGTCGGCGCGTGGGTAAGGTTTGGCGTCGACGGGGTCTCTCCGTGAAGGGGCGCTTGGCGGAGGTGTGCAACACATACCTCTTTCCCATGATCCTTTTACGGCTGTCGGTACTCCCCTTTGTGACAGTCATGAGAAGGCGCTCGAGCGTTTGCTATTCTCCTGCCTGTGGAGAGGACGCAAACATGATGGAAGCAAAGGAGTCTGTGCCTCAAGTGATGTCAAGGGGGTCTGGGGATGCCGCGAGGAGCCACGTGCTCGCTTCGAGGTTAGCATTTCTCAGGCGCGCGTTGGAGGAAGATCGGTTGCTTGCGGGTAGTGAGGGACATGTTCCCTTGCCTTACCATGTCCCCGACCCTATGGCTGACCGTCAGGCCTTGGGTGCGACCGAAATTCCTGCTCGAATGTCTGGCGGCCTTGCAGGCCATTCCACGGTCCAGTGACCTTTCACAGCCTAGGAAACTCTTCTCTATCGGGGATTAGTGGAGGGTGCCGTGAAGGATAAGCTGTGGAGTAAGCTCGGCATGTCGAGAGTGGAGTACCGCTCTCATTGGTCTTGGCGCCAGGTGCGGATTGGCTCAGCAACTCTGAGTTTTCTCTCACCTGGCGATTGGCTCGGAATGGTTTGTCGCTCAATGACAAGCGTTTCGCAATGGGCCTGGCGGATTTGCCAGATTGTGAACGTTGCAACCTTGGAATTAAGGAGACGTCGGCGCACGCCTTCTTCCATTGTTCGCGCGTTCGCCCGTTGTGGGCGCGTGTCGGCGAGTTGACTGCCTGTATCTCGCCGCGGAGCTTGTGCTCATTGATCGCGCATACGCTGTGGACAATGTGTCGCCCCCGTACTCTGGTGTGAAGCGGATGGTGTTTCTGTCGCTACTGGCCACGGCTAGAATGCGATTTGGATGACGCGTCTGGAGGAAGTCTTGCGGGGAGGTCGTCTTTCGGATCAGGATTCATCTCGATATTTTGAGCACCAGCTCAAAATGAAGATTAGAACTGAACGGAAACGGCTGCACCCGACAGACTTTAGCAAAAGGTGGATATATGCAGCGAGCCTGGTTCGTGTGACCGGGGCCGCCCCTGATTTTCTTTAGTTCTGCCAAATAGTATCGGGGTGGATTCCTCTGGAACCCTCCCGCGGTTAAGGTTAGCTTTCTTTGTATGTCTAGTTAATGTGAGTGAATGTATTTGTCCTAGCCTGTTCCCCGGCTCCATTGCTTTTGTTATGATCCAGTTCGAGATTCCCACTGACCATTGTTATTTTTGCCCTGTTTTGGCTGGCTGGGTCAGCCTTTATATATTCTCCAGTCCAATTTATTTTGTACCCAGCTTCTCCATTCCCTTAGAAAGAGAGCGGCTTGATTTTGTCTCTACAGGCAGAATACAGTGGCCTCTTTTAATTACGAGGGTGTGTTTGGGTCTTGGCCAATATTTTGTATAAATATTCATTTGAAATTGTTTTTTGTTTTGGGGATTTTTTGTTTCTTCATACCCCTCCCCATCATATCATCTCATGTACAAATGTTAAAATCTATTTTTGTACTATAATTGTAAATAGTCACAAATTTTTATGTACAAATTTTAAAATCTATTTTTGTAAATAATCACAAATTTTTATGTACATTTGGGGCGTTTTTGTAGGTCCCTCGGCATGTTTTTATGATATTTTGGTGCTAGATAAGTATTGAGTGTTGATGGACAAATTCTTATGGTGAATGAGAATCATTGTAACGTATGTATGGGTCGTGAATCTGATTAGCTAGGTATAGGATATAGTAACTGAAGACCACCCCAAGTTTTGTTCCCCTCCCACCTTTCGGCCTTGTGCCATAATTCATGTAAAAATGAATAAATAAACCAACCACCCCCCACCCGGGATTTTGTGTTGTTTTTGTAATAAGATCAAAGCGTAGCATTTGTTCCGCAGTGATATTTGCCATTGCTTATGTCTTGGGCAACTGTTTTCCAGCCCGAGTTTATTGCTCGGCCAGCGTAAAAGTAGTGTTCTTCGGAACGCGAAACACCGGGAAGCAGTTGTCCACCTCGTGGCATGGCCACGGCCTAGCCACTTCCCCCCTGTTCGTTGGAAGAGCCTAGTGGAGTAGTTGTTCCGCAGTGATATCTGCTCGCACTTTGTCTCTTGGACAACTGATTTCCAGCCCGGAGTTCATTGCTCGGGCCAGCGTAAAGTAGCGGTTTCCTCGAACGCGAAACACCGGAAAGAAGTTGTCCGGTGATCGGTCACTTTTGTGGCATGGCCACAGAAGGACCGAAGTCGGCACTCCCACCACGGCGTCGGTGGGAGATTGGCAACTGTGTGACGGCGACGACGACGACGTCATAGCCCGCACCATGACCGAGTGGAGAGCATGCTGTTCGGCCCCCCCACACCAGCAGAGGCGGCGGCGGCCACACTGTCAGCAGCGACCACCCCAGCAGCGGCGACTGCACCCGCAGCAGAGACCACCCCAGCAGCGGCGACTGCACCTGCAGCAGCGACCAGACCAGCAGCGGCGACTGCACCTGCAGCAGCGACCACCCCAGCAGCGGCGACTGCACCTGCAGCAGCGACCAATCCAGCAGCGGCGACTGCACCTGCAGCAGCGACCAATCCAGCAGCGGCGACTGCAGCAGCAACCAAACGTGCAGCAGCAGCAGCAACCAAACCCGCTCCAGCGACTGGACGGCAGCAGCGTCCAGACCGGCGGCAACCGCGGCAGCAACACCCCCACCGGCACGGATGGCGGCGGCAGCAGCAGCAGCAGCACCAGCGTCCCCCCTACCTCGACCCCAAGTGGAAAGGAGGCAAGAAGATCACGCGTAAGGACGAGGACTATTACCAGTCCATCCAAAAGGATTACGCGGACTACATCAGGGACGGAGTCGTCCGAAGCCGGACCACTGGCGCAGATCGAGGCGAGGGTCATCACCCTGATCACCAAGGACCCGAAGACCAAGAAACTGATCGAGTCCCAGGGATGTATGCCCTGGAGGAGTGGACCGTGCACACTGAAGATCGTGTCGGCCGCAGCGAGAAAAGCAACACCACGTGGGACGTCCTGCTCGGCTCCGCCGAAGCCAAGAACTTAATCGGCGTGGTTCTGGAGACCAAAACGCTCCAGTTCCACACGGAGTACATGGGCACGAAGTACAAGGGAAATCACGCTGCACGGCGTCCCCATGGACATTGATGAAGATCACGTCGGCGCCTTCTTCTTCGTGCAATATGGAAGGGTGGTCGAAGTCTCCTCGCTGCGGTCGAAAGCAGGATTCCTCACGGAGACATGACCCTGCAGGTGACCCTGGACAAGGAAAACATCGCCAAAATCCCCAACATCCTCACCTGCAGGTCGCGCCATCTTCGTCATCGTAGAAGGCAGGGCCGTGCTGTTGGCTCCAGGTCGGCGGAGCACGTGGCAAAGGCGTGCCCAACCAAGAATCCGGCCCTCAAGGCCCAACCAGCCCAACCAGTCAAGCAGCAACCGGCGGCACAAGTGAAGGATGGCGCAAAACAAGCACAACCCACACAGTCTCCCGTGAGCAACAAGGACGGCGAATGGCAGGTGGTGGCCAGGAAGAAAGCCAAAAAACCTTCCCCGGACAATGTGCCGCCACCTGTCAAGACGCCTGCCAAGCAGACCCTGGTGGGGCTGTCGACTCCTACCAAACCTAAGGAGTCCCCGGCGAAGGCGCCGGCAAAACCAAAGGAGGTGTCTCCTCCCAAACAGAGGAAGGCAAGAAGTCCTTCCCCCCAACAAATGGAAGTACAAAGGACACCCTCCCTGAAACGTGGGAGAGAGGAAGAGGCAGAGGAGCGACACAGCAACAAAAAGGCCAGGAGGAAGGAGCAGGAGCAACGAAAGGAGGCCGCGAGCCGAAAAATGCAGCTCTCTACCGGTGTCTCCTGCTAGACAGACTTACGCACTAAAGGTAAGAAGTCTTCCTTCATCCCCGCAAAAAGCCTCCCAGTCCCCAGTCTTTAAACTGACCCCCCTGAAATCATGTACTTTAACCCCCACTCCCTCCCCTTCTTCCATGTCCACTCCCTCTCGGGCAAAAAAAGAAAAAGCCCTGCCCCAAGGAGAAGCACTCCTTAAAGTGAGTGAGGACGTTGCCTCTGAGTGGTCATCTCAGAGGCGAAAACTATTAAAGCCCCTGCTGAAGCTGACTTCAGTGGAGGGCAAACCAGTTGAAGATCCTAGAAACTTTCCCCAGGCCCCGGGTGTCATCACCCTGGTGAGAGACACCGGTGGCAACCTGAGGGTCTGGGATCACATCCACGAAGCAAGAGACATTTTAAAAGTTACCGTAGTTCAGCACAACACTGAACTCAAAAAAATGGAAAAAATTGTTCGGGGAGGTCCCCTGTTTCTCCACCCCAGTCTCTATAGGGTAGTATTAACATACCCCACGGACGTTGGCGGCATTGTCCTAGACGGACGGATTACGTCCGTCATGGGAACGGGTTCCCTAGGACAGTCCGTCGGGGTCTATCTGTACTAGGGATTTCCGCCCCGTATGTGACTAGTACTTTTGTTGCATGTTTTGTTGTTTTTTTCCTTTTCAGAACTAAATCATGTGTTAAGATAGCCAGCTTAAATGCGAATGGCCTGAGGGATCGGGGTAAGGCGGCTCGCCTGCTTCGTGACCTCTTGTCGTTCGGCGTGGATGTGGCCGCGATCAAGGAGCTCACTTTGTTTGCGAAGTCGACTCGTGTGTGCTGTCTAACGACTATGTCGTCTATTCGGCATATGGGAGCCGGCATGCCAGAAGGTGTTTCTTTGCTGGTCAAGCGTACCTGGTCTGCGGATCGACCTTGTCCATGTCGGTGCCGAGGGCCGGCTGATCGTGGCAGATATTGCAGTGAAAAGCAAGTCGTTCCGGCTGATTGCGGTTTATGCGCCCAATGTCCCAGGTGAGCGTGTCTCTTTCTTTTTTCGGCTGTGGAGCCCTTCATGGTGCATTCAACACGGCTAATCTTGGTTGGGGACTGGAATGCCGTCCTAACCCCCCAAATGGGATAGAGGAAGGGGCGCTGGCAGGTAGATGGTGATCGTAGCCTGGTTGATCTGATCGGCGAATTTGGTCTCGTCGATAGATACCGGGTCGATCATCCGGATGGGAGCATGTGGACGTGGACATAGTTGGCCATCTACCCGGGTATCCGCGTACCTGGATAGGATGTTAGTCAGAGAAGCCGACATAGACTTCTTAGAATGTCCAACGTTCCACTGGTTAGGCTACTCGGACCACAAACTCGTTTGTGCCCGGGTGGTGTTAGACTTAGGCCTAGGTTGGCTGGTTATTGGAAGTTCAATCAGTCCTTATTGGACAGGCGGGACTTTCGTGACCAGCTGACAAAACTAGTTCAGCGGGAATTAACTGGGCGAGTCATTGGGAGTAGGTGGTGGGTTAACCTTAAGGACACCATTAGGTCTTTTGCCACCAAATATAGCCAGCGGCTCAACCTAGATAAGGCTGCGGAGGCAAGAACATAGTGCTAATTTCACCCGGGCGGAGGCTGGAGGGATCCCCTAGAGATAGCCTTAGCCAGGAGGCCCTGGAGCGTTCGACTAGCGGGCGCTACATGGGTCAGGTAATTAGGGCTAAGTTAAGCAAGATGTCTTCCGAAGCTGTGAACATGGGCGCAGAACTGCGCAAGGAAGAAATTCGCCAGGCCGGCGACCGGTACATTCGAGAGGTACGCGACCCAGGAGAGGACATCTCCACAAGGTCCACCAACGACATGTGCGAGGCGTTCCGGCAGCATTTCGAACACCGATTTACCAAGGAGCCTGGACTCCGTGACGAGGAGTTTCGCAGCTTATTTGGCTGACTTTCCCCGGCTTTTGCCGGCTGAAGCGGCTAGCTGCGAAGGGGAGATTGGCGGAGGACGAAATCTACGTGGCTTTGAAGAAGGTCGGCAGAGGCAAGTCGCCAGGCTTGATGGTTTGCCCTATGAAATGTACTTGAGGATGTCGCACCTTTTTGTCCCGCTCTTGGCTGTCGTGTTCAACCACTGGTTTCGGCAGGGGTCCATCCCCTGGTCGGATCACCAGGGGGCGTGATCACGCTGTTGAGAAAAGGCAAGAAGGTTGGGAGGGAACTAGATGATTACAGGCCCATAACTCTGCCAAACACAGAGTTAAAGATTTTGGCCAAGATCCTGACGAATCGCTTGCAGCTAGTTGCCGAGTCTCTGTTGGGACCGGATCAGACTTGTTCTGTGAAGGGACGAACAATTCAGAACAACCTGCACTTGATTCGCACGATCGTAGAGGGTGTAGAAGACGACGATGAGGCCGCGCTGATCAATTTGGATCAGTCCAAGGCATTTGATAGGATTGACCATGGCTACCTGGCTGCTGTCCTGCAGGCCGCCGGATTCAAACCCGACTTCAGCCGCTGGATTAGCCTTCTGTATCGCTCCCCCAAGGCTGTGGTACAGGTGAACAAGGGCTTAAGGTCGGGCGCTTTCGCGCTGTCTAGGTCGGTCCGACAGGGTTGTCCACTGTCTTCTCTCCTTTATGTCCTAGCGTTGGAGCCCCTCCTTCGCAGGCTAAGGGACGAGACGGGCAGTCCGGTCCTACGTGGAATTGCAGTCCCTGGCGGAGCTCGAGCCAGGGTTTCCGCGTACGCCGATGACGTAACGACCTTTGTGTCCTCCCGCAGGGACATAGAGGCGGTACAACAGGCGCTTGTACGGTACGAGAAGGTGACAGGGCCAGAATTAACTGCGACAAGTCTTCCGGCTTGCGGTTAGGTGCCTGGAAGGGTGTTTCCCTCCCGGGCCCCTTCGACTGGACGGACGGGCCGGTCAAGCTCCTCGGAGTTTGGTTCGGTCCGGACTTACGGATGGAGAAAAACGATCTGTGAAGTACTGGCAAAGGTCGGCGCGTCGGTCAAGGTTTGGCGTCGACGGGGTCTCTCCGTGAAGGGCTTGGCGGAGGTGTGCAACACATACCTCTTTCCCATGATCCTTTACCGGCTGTCAGTACTTCCCCTTTGTGATCATGACGCTCGAGCGTTTGCTATTCTCCTGCCTGTGGAGAGGACGCAAACGCATGGTCAAACAAAGGAGTCTGTTGCCTCCGTCCGTGTCAAGGGGGTCTGGGGATGCCACACTTGAGGAGCAGCCACGTGCCAGCTTCGAGGTTGGCATTTCTCAGGCGCGCGTTGGAGGAAGATCGGTTGCTTGCGGGGGTAGTGAGGGACATGTTCCCTTGCCTTACCATCGCTCCCCCGACCCTATGGCTGACCGTCAGGCCTTGGGTGCGACCAAAATTCCTGCTCGAATGTCTGGCGGCCTTACAGGCCATTCCACATGACCTTTCGCCCTAGGAAACTCTTCTATCGGGGATTAGTGGAGGGTGCCGTGAAGGATAAGCTGTGGAGCTCGGCATGTCGAGTGGAGTACCGCTCTCTGAAGCTGGTCTTGGGCGCCAGGTGCGGATTGGCTCAGCAACTCTGAGTTTTCTCTGACCTGGCGATTGGCTCAATAGTTTGTCGCTCAATGACAAGCGTTTCGCAATGGGCCTGGTTGCCAGATTGTGAACGTTGCAACTTTGGAATTAAGGGGCATCCGCGCACGCCTTCTTCCATTGTTCGCGCGTTCGCCCGTTGTGGGCGCGTGTCGGCAGTTTTCTCGTATCTCGCCGCGGAGCTTGTGCTCATTGATCGCGCGCTGTGGACAATGTGTCGCCCCCGTACTCTGGTGTGAAGCGGATGGTGTTTCTGTCGCTACTGGCGCAGCTGGAATGGTGATTTGGATGACGCGTCCCGGAGGGGGAGTCTTGCGGGGAGGTCGTCTTTCGGATCAAGATCTAATCCGTCTTTGAGCACCAGCTCAAAATGAGGTAGAACTGGTGGAGAAACGGCTGCACCCGACTTTAGTGGATATATGCGAGGCGGCCTGGTTCGTGTGACCGGGGCGCTTGATTTTCTTTTTTAGTTCTGCCAAGTCACATCGGGGTGGGTCCCTCTGGAACCCTCGCAGTTAGGTGTAACTTTCTTTTGTATACCTAGTTAATGTGAGTGAATGTATTTGTCTAGCCTGTTTAAGCTCCATTGCTTTTGTTATGATCCAGTTCGAGATTCCTGCGGCCATTGTTATTTTTGTCCCGTTTTTATTCTCGGCTGGGTCAGCCTTATATTCTCCAGCCCAATTTATTTTTGTACCCAGCTTCTCCATTCCCCTTAGAAAGAGAGCGGCTTGATTTTGTCTCTACAGGCAGAATACAGTGGCCTCTTTAATTACGAGGGTGTGTTTGGGTCTTACTAACATTTTGTATAAATATTCATTTGAAATTGTTTTTGTTTTGGGGATTTTTTGTTTCTTCATACCCCTCCCCATCATATCATCTCATGTACAAATGTTAAAATCTATTTTTGTACTATAATTGTAAATAGTCACAAATTTTTATGTACAAATTTTAAAATCTATTTTTGTAAATAATCACAAATTTTTATGTACATTTGGGGCGTTTTTGTAGGTCCCCGGTATGTTTTTGCGATATTTTGGTGCTAGATAAGTACGAGTGTTGATGGACAAATTCTTATGGTGAATGAGAATCATTGTAACGTATGCATGGGTCGTGATTCTGATTAGCTAGGTATAGGACATAGTAACTGAAGACCACCCCAAGTTTTGTTCCCCCTCCCACCTTTCGGCCTTGAGCCATAATTCATGTAAAAATGAATAAATAAAACCAACCATCTCCCACCCGGGATTTTGTGTTGTTTTGTAACAAGAAGCTCAAAGCGTAGCATTTGTTCCGCAGTGATATTTGCCATTGCTTTGTGTCTTGGGCAACTGTTTTCCAGCCCGAGTTTATTGCTCGGGCCAGCGTAAAAGTAGTGTTCTTCGGAACGCGAAACACCGGGAAGCAGTTGTCCACCTCGTGGCATGGCCACGGCCTAGCCACTTCCCCCTGTTCGTTGGAAGAGCCTAGTGGAGTAGTTGTTCCGCAGTGATATCTGCTCGCACTGTCTCTTGGACAACTGATTTCCAGCCCGAGTTCATTGCTCGGGCCAGCGTAAAGTAGCGGTTTCTTCGAAAACGCGAAACACCGGAAAGAAGTTGTCCGGTGATCGGTCACTTTTGTGGCATGGCCACAGAAGGACCGGGGAAGTCGGCACTCCCACCACGGCGTCGGTGGGAGACTGGCGAACTGTGTGACGCAGACGACGACGACGTCATAGCCCGCACCATGACCGAGTGGGAGAGCATGCTGTTCGGCTCCCCCACACCAGCGGAGGCGGCGGCGGCCACACTGTCAGCAGCGACCGGACCAGCAGCGGCGACTGCACCTGCAGCAGAGACCACCCCAGCAGCGGCGACTGCACCTGCAGCAGCGACCAGACCAGCAGCGGCGACTGCACCTGCAGCAGCGACCACCCCAGCAGCGGCGACTGCACCTGCAGCAGCGACCAATCCAGCAGCGGCGACTGCACCTGCAGCAGCGACCAATCCAGCAGCGGCGACTGCACCGGCACCAGCAACCAAACGTGCAGCAGCAGCAGCAACCAAACCTGCTCCAGCGACCGGATCTGCAGCAGCGTCCAGACCGGCGGCAACTGCAGCAACAACACCCCCACCGGCACGGACAGCAGCAGCAGCAGCAGCAGCAGCAGCAGCACCAGCGTCCCCCTTACCCTCGACCTCTGGGTGGAAAGGAGGCAAGAAGATCACGCGTAAGGACGAGGACTATTACCAGTCCATCCAAAAGGATTACGCGGACTACATCAGGGGGACGGAGCTCGTCTCGAAGCCGGACCACTTGGCGCAGATCGAGGCGAGGGTCATCACCCTGATCACCAAGGACCTGAAGACCAAGAAACTGATCGGCGTCCCCAGGGATACGTTCGAGGAGGGACTGCAGACACTGAAGATCAGAGCCAGGGCCGTAGCGAGGAAAAGCAACACCACGTGGGACGTCCTGCTCGGCTCCGCCGAAGAAGCCAAGAACTTGATCGGCGTGGTTCTGGAGACCAAAACGCTCCAGTTCCACACGGAGTACATGGGCACGAAGAAGGTGAAAATCACGCTGCACGGCGTCCCCATGGACATTGATGAAGATCA
>JBBBDQ010027277.1:0-24516 GCA_037127315.1 Ascarosepion bandense | reverse complement strand
CGTGACCAGCTGACAAAACTAGTTCAGCGGGAATTAACTGGGCGAGTCATTGGGGGTAGGTGTGGTGGGTTAACCTTAAGGACACCATTAGGTCTTTCGCCACCAAATATAGCCAGCGGCTCAACCTAGATAAGGCTACGGAGGCAAAGACACTTAGTGCTAATTTCACCCGGGCGGGGCCTGGAGGGGGATCCCCTAGAGATAGCCTTAGCCAGGGAGGCCCTGAGCGCTCGACTAGCGGGCGCTACATAGGTCAGGTAATTAGGGCTAAGTTAAGCAAGATGTCTTCCGAAGCTGTGAACATGGGCGCAGAACTGCGCAAGGAGAGAATTCGCCAGGCCGGCGACCGGTACATTCGAGAGGTACGCGACCCGGAGGACATCTCTAAGGTCCGCAACGACATGTGCGAGGCGTTCCGGCAGCATTTCGAACACCGGTTGCAAAGACCTGGACTCCGTGACGAGGAGTTTCGCAGCTGTTTGGCTGACTTTCCCGGCTTTTGCCGGCTGAAGCGGCTAGCTGCGAAGGAGATACGGAGGACGAAATCACAATGGCTTTGAAGAAGGTCGGCAGAGGCAAGTCGCCAGGCTTGGATGGTTTGCCCCTATGGAAATGTACTTGAGGATGTCGCACCTTTTTGTCCCGCTCTTGGCTGTCGTGTTCAACCACTGGTTTCGGCAGGGGTCCATCCGCGTCGGATCACCAGGGCGTGATCACGCTGTTGAGAAAAGGCAAGAAGGTTGGGAGGAACTAGATGATTTTACAGGCCCATAACAAACACAGGTTAAAGATTTTGGCCAAGATCCTGACGAATCGCTTGCAGCTAGTTGTAAAGTCTCTGTTGGGACCGGATCAGACATTCTGTGAAGGGACGAACAATTCAGAGCAACCTGCACTTGATTCGCACGATCGTGAAGGTGTGAACGACGATAAGGCCGCGCTGATCAATTTGGATCAGTCCAAGGCATTTATTAAGTTGACCGCAGCTGCCTGGCTGCTGTCTGCGGGCCGCCGGATTCAAACCGACTTCAGCCGCTAGTTAGCCTTCTGTATCGCTCCCCAAGGCTGTGGTACAGGTGAACGGGAAGCTGTCGGGCGCTTTCGCTGTCTAGGTCGGTCCGACAGGGTTGTCCTGTCTTCTCTCGCTACGTCCTGGCGTTGGAGCCCCCTCCTTCGCCACGGCTAGGGACGAGACGGGCGGCGAGTCCGGTCCTACGTGGAATCGCAGTCCCTGGCGGAGCTCGAGCCAGGGTTTCCGCGTACGCCGATGACGCAACGTCCCTTTGTGTCCTCCCGCAGGGATGTAGAGCAGTACAGCAGGCGCTTATGCGGTACGAGAAGGTGACAGGGGCCAGAATTAACTGCGACAAGTCTTCGGCTTGCGGTTAGGCGCGCTTGGAAGGTGTTTCCCTCCCGGGGCCCTTCGACTGGACAGACGGGCCGATCAAGCTCCTCGGAGTTTGGTTCGGTCCGGACTTACAGTTGGAGAAAACTGGTCTAGTACTGGCAAGGTCGGCGCGTCGGTGGGGTTTGGCGTCGACGGGGTCTCTCCGTAGAAGGGCTTGGCGGAGGTGTGACGCAACACATACCTCTTTCCCATGATCCTTTACCGGCTGTCAGTACTTCCCTTTGTGACGATCATGAGAAGGCGCTCGAGCGTTTGCTATTCTCCTGCCTGTGGAGAGGACGCAAACACATGGTCGTCGAGGAGTCTGTTGCCTCCGTCCGTGTCAAGGGGGTCTGGGATGCCACACTTGAGGAGCCACGTGCTCGCTTCGAGGTTGGCGTTTTCTTGAGCGCGCGTTGGAGGAAGATCGGTTGCTTGCGGGGGGTAGTGAGGGACATGTTCCCTTACCTTACCATCGCTCCCCGACCTGTATTTGACCGTCGGGCCTTGGGTGCGACCGAAATTCCTGCTCGAATGTTTGACGACCTTGCAGGCCATTCCACGGTCCAGTGACCTTTCACAGCCCTAGAAACTCTTCTATCGGGGATTAGTGGAGGGTGCCGTGAAGGATGGCTTGTAGATAGCTCGGCATGTCGAGAGTGGAGTACCGCTCTCATTGGTCTTGAGCACCGGGTGCGGATTGGCTCAGCAACTCTGAGTTCTCTCTCACCTAGCGATTGGCTCGGAATGGTTTGTCGCTCAATGACAAGCGTTTCGCAATGGGCCTGGCGGATTTGCCAGATTGTGAACGTTGCAACCTTGGAATTAAGGAGACGTCGGCGCACGCCTTCTTCCATTGTTCGCGCGTTCGCCCGTTGTGGAGCGCGTGTCGGCGATTGACTGCTCGTATCTCGCCGCGGGAGCTTGTGCTCATTGATCTGCGCTACGCTGTGGACAATGTGTCGCCCCCGTACTCTGGTGTGAAGCGGATGGTGTTTCTGTCGCTACTGGCCACGGCTAGAATGGTGATTTGGATGACGTCTGGAGGGAAGTCTTGCGGGGAGGTCGTCTTTCGGATCGAGATCCCTGATCACGATATTTTGAGCACCAGCTCAAAGTAAGGGGAATGAAACTGAACGGAAACGGCTGCTACGACAGACTTTAACCAAAAGGTGAGATATATGCCTTGACCTGGTTCGTGTGACCGGGGCTAGCCTTGATTTTCTTTTTTAGTTCTGCCAAGTCACATCAGGGGTGGATTCCTCTGGAACCCCTCCCGCGGTTAAGGTTAGCTGCTTTTGTATACCTAGTTAATGTGAGTGAATGTATTTGTCCTAGCCTGTTCCCGGCTCGCATTGCTTTTGTTATGATCCAGTTCGAGATTCCCGCATGACCATTGTTATTTTGCCCCGTTTTATTCTCGGCTGGGTCAGCCTTATATATTCTCAGTCCAATTTATTTTTGTGTGCCAGCTTCTCTCCATTCCCCTTAGAAAGAGAGCGGCTTGATTTTGTCTCTACAGGCAGAGCCGGTGGCCTCTTTAATTACGAAAAGGAATATTTGAGATACCACTAACATTTTGTATAAATATTCATTTGAAATTGTTTTTTTGTTTGAGGATTTTTTTGTTTCTTCATACCCCTCCCCATCACTGTCATCTCATGTACAAATGTTAAAATCTATTTTTGTACTATAATTGTAAATAGTCACAAATTTTTATGTACAAATTTTAAAAAATCTATTTTTGTAAATAATCACAAATTTTTATGTACATTTGGGGCGTTTTTGTAGGTCCCAGTATGTTTTCGCGATATTTTGGTGTAGATAAGTACAGTGTTGATGGACAAATTCTTATGGTGAATGAGAATCATTGTAACGTATGTATGGGTCGTGAATCTGATTAGCTAGGTACTTGGGTTATAGCAAGTAACTGAAGACCACCCCAAGTTTTGTTCCCCCTCCCACCTTTCCGGCCTTGTGCCATAATTCATGTAAAAATAGATAAATAAAACCAACCATTTCCTACCCGGGACCAGCCACTTCCCCCCAGACTTTTGTTTGTGTGGATTTTGTGTTGTGGGAGCTTAGTGGAGCATTTGTTCCTCCGTGTTATTTGTTCGCACTCTGTCTCTCGGACATACTGTTTTCCAGCCCGAGTTTATTGCTCGGGCCAGCGTAAAAGTAGTGTTCTTCGGAACGCGAAACACCGGGAAGCAGTTGTCCACCTCGTGGCATGACCACGGCCTAGCCACTTCCCCCTGTTCGTTGGAAGAGCCTAGTGGAGTAGTTGTTCCGCAGTGATATCTGCTCGCACTTTGTCTCTTGGACAACTGATTTCCAGCCCGAGTTCATTGCTCGGGCCAGCGTAAAGTAGCGGTTTCTTCGAAAACGCGAAACACCGGAAAGAAGTTGTCCGGTGATCGGTCACTTTTGTGGCATGGCCACAGAAGGACCGGGGAAGGGGATCGGCACTCCCACCACGGCGTCGGTGGGAGACTGGCAACTGTGTGACGCAGACGACGACGACGTCATAGCCCGCACCATGACCGAGTGGGAGAGCATGCTGTTCGGCTCCCCCACACCAGCGGAGGCGGCGGCGGCCACACTGTCAGCAGCGACCACCCCAGCAGCGGCGACTGCACCTGCAGAAGAGACCACCCCAGCAGCGGCGACTGCACCTGCAGCAGCGACCAGACCAGCAGCGGCGACTGCACCTGCAGCAGCGACCACCCCAGCAGCAGCGACTGCACCTGCAGCAGCGACCAATCCAGCAGCGGCGACTGCAACGCAGCAGCGACCAATCCAGCAGCAGCGACTGCACCTGCAGCAGCAACCAACGTGCAGCAGCAGCAACCAAAACCACCAGCGACCGGATCGCAGAGCGGGTCCTTGTGACCCGCGCAACCGCAGCCAAGCAACACCCCCGCCGGCACGGACAGCAGCAGCAGCAGCAGCAGCAGCACCAGCGTCCCCCTACTCCTCGACCTCTGGGTGGAAAGGAGGCAAGAAGACTACGACGAGGACTATTACCAGTCCATCCAAAAGGATTACGCGGACTACATCAGGATGACGGTCTCAGCCGGACTACTTGGCGCAGATCGAGGCGAGGGTCATCACCCTGATCACCAAGGTGAAGACCAAAGAACTGATCGGCGTCCCCAGGGATACGTTCGAGGAGGGATCAAGACACTGAAGACTAGAGCCAGGCCGTAGCGAGGAGAAGCAACACCACGTGGGACGTCCTGCTCGGCTCCGCCGATGAAGCCAAGAACTTAATCGGCGTGGTTCTGGAAACCAAAACGCTCCAGTTCCACACGGATACATGGGCACGAAGAAGGTGAAATCACGCTGCACGGCGTCCCCATGGACATTGATGAAGATCACGTCGGCGCCTTCTTCGTGCAATATGGAAGGGTGGCCGAAGTCTCCTCGCTGCGGTCGAAAGCAGGATTCCTCACGGGAGACATGACCCTGCAGGTGACCCTGGACAAGGAAAACATCGCAAAGATCCCCAACATCCTCACCTGCAGGGTCGCGCCATCTTCGTCATCGTAGAAGGTGCAGAAGCCGTGCTGTTGGGTCTGGTGGGTCGGCGGAGCACGTGGCAAAAGCGTGCCCAACCAAGAACTGGCCCTAAAGGCCCAACCAGCCCAACCGGTCAAGCAGCAACCAGCGGCGCAGGAGAAGGATGGCGGAAAACAAGCACAACCTACGCAGTCTCCCGTGACCAACAAGAACGGCGAATGGCAGGTGGTGGCCAGGAAGCCAAAACCTTCCCCGGACAATGTGCCGCCACCTGTCAAGATGCCTGCTACAGACCCTGGTGGGGCTGTCGACTCCTACCAAACCTAAGGAGTCCCCGGCGAAGGCGCCGGCAAAACCAAAGGAGGTGTCTCAAACAGAGGAAGGCAAGAAGTCCTTCCCCCCAGCAAATGGAAGTACAAAGGACACCCTCCCTGAAACGTGGGAGAGAGGAAGAGGCAGAGGAGCAGCACAACAACACAAAGGCCAGGAGAAGGAGCCGGAGCAAGAAAGCAGAGCCGCGAGCCGAAAAATGCAGCTCTCTACCAGTGTCTCCGGTTAAACAGACTTATGCACTAAAGGTAAGAAGTCTTCCTTCATCCCTGCAAAGCTTCCCCAGTCCCCAGTCTTTAAACTGACCTCCCTGAAATCTTGTGCTTTAACCCCCACTCCCTCCCTCCTCCTCTGTCCACTCCCTGGGCAAAAAAGAAAAAGCCCCCTGCCCCAAGGGAAGCACTCCTTAAAGTGAGTGAGGACGTTGCCTCTGAGTGGTCATCTCAGAGGCGAAACTCTAAAGCCCCTGCTGAGGCTGACCTCAGTGGAGGGCAAGAACACTGAAATCCCAGAAACTTTCCCCAGGCCCCAGGTGTCATCACCCTGGTGAGGAACACCGGTGGCAACCTGAGGGTCTGGGACCACATCCACGAAGCAAAAGACACTTTTCGCAAATAACCATGGTTCAGCACAACACACCTGAACTCAAAAAATGGAAAAAATTGTTCGGGAGGTTCCCTGTTTTACTCCACCCCAGTCTCTATAGGGTATAAACTTAACATACCCCACGGACGTTAAGGCATTGTCTCAGACGGACGGATTGTCCGGATGTAGGAACGGGTTCCCCTAGGACAGTCCGTCGGGGTCCTATCTGCTAGGGATTTCCGTCCCGTATGTGACTAGTACTTTTGTTGCATGTTTTTGTTGTTTTTTCCTTTTCAGAACTAAATCATGTCTATTAAGATAGCCAGCTTAAATGCGAATGGCCTGAGGGATCGGGGTAAGGCGGTTTCCGCGTCTGCTTCGTGACCTCTTGTCGTTCGGCGTGGATGTGGCCGCGATCCAAGAGACTCACTTTGTTTGCGAAGTCGACTCGTGTGTGCTGTCTAACGACTATGTCGTCTATTCAGCATATGGGAGCCGGCATGCCAGAGGTGTTTCTTTGCTGGTCAAGCGTACCCTGGATGCGAGGATCGACCTTGTCCATGTCGGTGCCGAGGGCCGGCTGATCGTGGCAGATATTGCAGTGAAAAGCAGGTCGTTCCGGCTGATTGCGGTTTATGCGCCCAATGTCCCAGGTGAGCGTGTCTCTTTTCTTTCGGCTGTTGAGCCCTTCATGGTGCATTCAACACGGCTAATCTTAGTTGGGGACTGGAATGCCGTCCTAACCCCCAAATGGGATAGAGGAAGGGGCGCTAGCGGGTGGAGTGGTGATCGTAGCCTGGTTGATCTGATCGGCGAATTTGGTCTCGTCGATAGATACCGGGTCGATCATCCGGATGGGAGCATGTGGACGTGGACGCATAGTTGGCCTTCTACCCGGGTATCCGCGTACCTGGATAGGATGTTAGTCAGAGAAGCCGACATAGACTTCTTAGGAATGTCCAACGTTCCACTGGTTAGGCTACTCGACCACAAACTCGTTTGTGCCCGGGTGGTGTTAGACTTTAGGCCTAGGTTGGCTGGTTATTGGAAGTTCAATCAGTCCTTATTGGACAGACGGGACTTTCGTGACCAGCTGACAAAAACTAGTTCAGCGGGAATTAACTGGGCGAGTCATTGGGAGTAGGTGGTGGGTTAACCTTAAGGACACCATTAGGGTCTTTCGCCACCAAATATAGCCAGCGGCTCAACCTAGATAAGGCTGCGGAGGCAAAGACACTTAGTGCTAATTTCGCCCGGGTGGAGGCTGGAGGGGATCCCCTAGAGATAGCCTTAGCCAGGAGGCCCTGGAGCGTTCGACTAGCGGGCGCTACATGGGTCAGGTAATTAGGGCTAAGTTAAGCAAGATGTCTTCCGAAGCTGTGAACATGGGCGCAGAACTGCGCAAGGAAGAAATTCGCCAGGCCGGCGACCGGTACACATTCGAGAGGTACGCGACCCGGAGGGACATCTCCTAAGGTCCACCAACGACATGTGCGAGGCGTTCCGGCAGCATTTCGAACACCGATTTACCAAGGAGCCTGACTCCGTGACGAGGAGTTTCGCAGCTATTTGGCTGACTTTCCTCGGCTTTTGCCGGCTGAAGCGGCTAGCTGCGAAGGGGAGATTACGGAGGACGAAATCTACGTGGCTTTGAAGAAGGTCGGCAGAGGCAAGTCGCCAGGCTTGGATGCATTTGCCCTATGAAATGTACTTGAGGATGTCGCACCTTTTTTTGTCCCGCTCTTGGCTGTCGTGTTCAACCACTGGTTTCGGCAGGGGTCCATCCCCGGTCGGATCACCAGGGGCGTGATCATGCTGTTGAGAAAAGGCAAGAAGGTTGGGAGGGAACTAGATGATTACAGGCCCATAACTCTGCTAAACACAGAGTTAAAGATTTTGGGTTGAAGATCCTGACGAATCGCTTGCAGCTAGTTGCCGAGTCTCTGTTGGGACCGGATCAGACTTGTTCTGTGAAGGGACGAACAATTCAGAGCAACCTGCACTTGATTCGCACGATCGAGGGTGTAGAAGACGACGATGAGGCCGCGCTGATCAATTTGGATCAGTCCAAGGCATTTGATAGATTTGACCATGGCTACCCGGCTGTTGTCCTGCAGGCCGCCGGATTCAAACCCGACTTCAGCCGTTGGATTAGCCTCTTGTATCGCTCCCCCAAGGCTGTGGTACAGGTGAACGGGAAGCTGTCGGGCGCTTTCGCGCCGTCTAGGTCGGTCCGACAGGGTTGTCCACTGTCTGCTCTCCTTTACGTCCTGGCGTTGGAGCCCCTCCTTCGCCGGCTAAGGGACGACGGGCAGTCCGGTCCTACGTGGAATCGCAGTCCCTGGCGGAGCTCGAGCCAGGGTTTCCGCGTACGCCGATGACGTAACGACCTTTTGTGTCCTCTGCAGGGACATAGAGGCGGTACAGCAGGCGCTTGTACGGTACGAGAAGGTGACAGGGGCCAGAATTAACTGCGACAAGTCTTCCGGCTTGCGGTTAGGCGCTTGGAAGGGTGTTTCCCTCCCGGGGCCCTTCGACTGGACGGACGGGCCGGTCAAGCTCCTCGGAGTTTGGTTCGGTCCGGACTTACAGTTGGAGAAAAACTGGTCTGAAGTACTGGGCAAAGGTCGGCGCGTCGGTCAAGGTTTGGCGTCGACGGGGTCTCTCCGTGAAGGGCTTGGCGGAGGTGTGCAACACATACCTCTTTCCCATGATCCTTTACCGGTTGTCAGTACTTCCCCTTTGTGACGATCATGAGAAGGCGCTCGAGCGTTTGCTATTCTCCTGCCTGTGGAGAGGACGCAAACACATGGTCGACAAAGGAGTCTGTTGCCTGTCCGTGTCAAGGGGGTCTGGGGATGCCACACTTGAGGAGCCACGTGCTCGCTTCGAGGTTGGCATTTCTCAGGCGTTGGAGGAAGATCGGTTGCTTGCGGGGGTAGTGAGGGACATGTTCCCTTGCCTTACTCATCGCTCCCCCGACCCTATGGCTGACCGTCAGGCCTTGGGTGCGACCGAAATTCCTGCTCGAATGTCTGGCGGCCTTACAGGCCATTCCACGGTCCAGTGACCTTTCACAGCCTAGGAAACTCTTCTATCGGGGATTAGTGGAGGGTGCCGTGAAGGATAACTGTGGAGTAAGCTCGGCATGTCGAGAGTGGAGTACCGCTCTCATTGGTCTTGGGCGCCAGGTGCGGATTGGCTCAGCAACTCTGAGTTTTCTCTGACCTGGCGATTGAGCTATTGAGTTTTGTCGCTCAATGACAAGCGTTTCGCAATGGGCCTGGCGGATTTGCCAGATTGTGAACGTTGCAACCTTGGAATTAAGGAGACGTCGGCGCACGCCTCTTCCATTGTTCGCGCGTTCGCCCGTTGTGGGCGCGTGTCGGCGAGTTGACTGCTCGTATCTCGCCGCGGGAGCTTGTGCTCATTGATCGCGCATACGCTGTGGACAATGTCGCCCCCGTACTCTGGTGTGAAGCGGATGGTGTTTCTGTCGCTACTGGCCACGGCTAGAATGGTGATTTGGATGACGCGTCTGGAGGAAGTCTTGCGGGGAGGTCGTCTTTCGGATCAGGATCTATCTCGATATTTTGAGCACCAGCTCAAAATGAAGATTAGAACTGAACGGAAACGGCTGCACCTGACAGACTTTAGCAAAAGGTGGATATATGCAGCGAGCCTGGTTCGTGTGACCGGGGCGAGCCTTGATTTTCTTTTTTAGTTCTGCCAAGTCACATCGGGGTGGATTCCTCTGGAACCCCTCCCGCGGTTAAGGTTAGCTTTCTTTTGTATACCTAGTTAATGTGAGTGAATGTATTTGTCCTAGCCTGTTCCCGGCTCCATTGCTTTTGTTATGATCCAGTTCGAGATTCCCACTGTCCATTATTATTTTGTCCCGTTTTATTCTCGGCTGGGTCAGCCTTATATATTCTCCAGTCCAATTTATTTTTGTACCCAGCTTCTCCATTCCCCTTAGAAAGAGAGCGGCTTGATTTTGTCTCTACAGGCAGAATACAGTGGCCTCTTTAATTACGAGGGTGTGTTTGGGTCTTACTAACATTTTGTATAAATATTCATTTGAAATTGTTTTTTGTTTTGGGGATTTTTTGTTTCTTCATACCCCTCCCCATCATATCATCTCATGTACAAATGTTAAAATCTATTTTTGTACTATAATTGTAAATAGTCACAAATTTTTATGTACAAATTTTAAAATCTATTTTTGTAAATAATCACAAATTTTTATGTACATTTGGGGCGTTTTTGTAGGTCCCCGGTATGTTTTTGCGATATTTTGGTGCTAGATAAGTACGAGTGTTGATGGACAAATTCTTATGGTGAATGAGAATCATTGTAACGTACGCATGGGTCGTGATTCTGATTAGCTAGGTATAGGACATAGTAACTGAAGACCACCCCAAGTTTTGTTCCCCCTCCCACCTTTCGGCCTTGAGCCATAATTCATGTAAAAATGAATAAATAAAACCAACCATTTCCTACCCGGGACCAGCCACTTCCCCCCAGACTTTTGTTTGTGTGGATTTTGTGTTGTGGGAGCTTAGTGGAGCATTTGTTCCTCCGTGTTATTTGTTCGCACTCTGTCTCTCGGACATACTGTTTTCCAGCCCGAGTTTATTGCTCGGGCCAGCGTAAAAGTAGTGTTCTTCGGAACGCGAAACACCGGGAAGCAGTTGTCCACCTCGTGGCATGACCACGGCCTAGCCACTTCCCCCCTGTTCGTTGGAAGAGCCTAGTGGAGTAGTTGTTCCGCAGTGATATCTGCTCGCACTTTGTCTCTTGGACAACTGATTTCCAGCCCGAGTTCATTGCTCGGGCCAGCGTAAAGTAGCGGTTTCTTCGAAAACGCGAAACACCGGAAAGAAGTTGTCCGGTGATCGGTCACTTTTGTGGCATGGCCACAGAAGGACCGGGGGAAATCGGCACTCCCACCACGGCGTCGGTGGGAGACTGGCAACTGTGTGACGCAGACGACGACGACGTCATAGCCCGCACCATGACCGAGTGGGAGAGCATGCTGTTCGGCTCCCCCACACCAGCGGAGGCGGCGGCGGCCACACTGTCAGCAGCGACCACCCCAGCAGCGGCGACTGCACCTGCAGCAGAGACCACCCCAGCAGCGGCGACTGCACCTGCAGCAGCGACCAGACCAGCAGCGGCGACTGCACCTGCAGCAGCAACCAAACGTGCAGCAGCAGCAACCAAACCTGCTCCAGCGACCGGATCTGCAGCAGCGTCCAGACCGGCGGCAACTGCAGCAGCAACACCCCCGCCGGCACGGACAGCAGCAGCAGCAGCAGCAGCGTCCCCCTTACCCTCGACCTCTGGGTGGAAAGGAGGCAAGAAGATCACGCGTAAGGACGAGGACTATTACCAGTCCATCCAAAAGGATTACGCGGACTACATCAGGGGGACGGAGCTCGTCTCGAAGCCGGACCACTTGGCGCAGATCGAGGCGAGGGTCATCACCCTGATCACCAAGGACCTGAAGACCAAGAAACTGATCGGCGTCCCCAGGGATACGTACGAGGAGGGACTGCAGACACTGAAGATCAGAGCCAGGGCCGTAGCGAGGAGAAGCAACACCACGTGGGACGTCCTGCTCGGCTCCGCCGATGAAGCCAAGAACTTAATCGGCGTGGTTCTGGAAACCAAAACGCTCCAGTTCCACACGGAGTACATGGGCACGAAGAAGGTGAAAATCACGCTGCACGGCGTCCCCATGGACATTGATGAAGATCACGTCGGCGCCTTCTTCGTGCGATATGGGCGCGCTGAAGTCTCCGCTGCGGTCGAAAGCAGATTCCTCACGGGAGACATGACCCTGCAGGTGACCCTGGACAAGGAAAACATCGCAAAGATCCCCAACATCCTCACCCAGGTCGCGCCATCTTCGTCATCGAAGGCAGGAAGCCGTGCTGTTGGGTCTGCGGGTCGGCGGAGCACGTGGCAAAAGCGTGCCCAACCAAGAATCCGGCCCTAAAGGCCCAACCAGCCCAACCGGTCAAGCAGCAACCGCGGCGCAGGAGAAGGATGGCGGAAAACAAGCACAACCTACGCAGTCTCCCGTGACCAACAAGAACGGCGAAGGCAGGTGGTGGCCAGGAAGAAAGCCCAAAAACCTTCCCCGGACAATGCCGCCACCTGTCAAGACGCCTGCCAAGCAGACCCCGGTGGGGCTGTCGACTCCTACCAAACCTATATGTCCCCGGCGAAGGCGCCGGCAAACCAAAGGAGGTGTCTCCTCCCAAACAGAGGAAGGCAAGAAGTCCTTCCCCCCAGCAAATGGAAGTACAAAGGACACCTCCTGAAACGTGGGAGAGGAAGAGGCAGAGGAGCAGCACAACAACACAAAGGCCAGGAGAAGGAGCCGGAGCAACGAAAGGAGGCCATGAGCCAGAAATGCAGCTCTCTACCAGTGTCTCTGGTTAAACAGACTTATGCACTAAAGGTAAGAAGTCTTCCTTCATCCCCGCAAAAAGCCTCCCAGTCCCCAGTCTTTAAACTGACCCCCCTGAAATCTTGTGCTTAACCCCCACTCCCTCCCCTCCTCCTCTGTCCACTCCTCTCGGGCAAAAAAAGAAAAAAGCCCTGGCCTCGAAGGGGAAGCACTCCCAAAGGGGAGAGGGACGTTGCCTCTGGAGGGTCATCTCTAGAGGCGAAAACTCTTAAAGCCCCTGCTGAGGCTGACCTCAGTGGAGGGCAAGAACACCGAAAATCCGAATGCCCCCAGGCCCCAGGTGTCATCACCCTGGTGAGGAACACCGGTGGCAACCTGAGGGTCTGGGACCACATCCACGAAGCAAAAGACAATTTTCGCAAATAACTATGGTTCAGCACAACACACTCAGGGCTCAAAAAATGGAAAAAAATTGTCTGGGGAGGTCCCTCGTTTTACTCCACCCCAGTCTCTATAGGGTAGTGAAACTAACATACCCCACGGACGTTGGCGGCATTGTCCTAGACGGACGGATTACGTCCGATGTAGGAACGGGTTCCCTAGGACAGTCCGTCGGGGTCCTATCGGTTAGGATTTCATTCCGTATGTGACTAGTACTTTTGTTGCATGTTTTTGTTGTTTTTTCCTTTTCAGAACTAAATCAGTTCATTAAGATAGCCAGCTTAAATGCGAATGGCCTGAGGGATCGGGGTAAGGCGGCTCGCCTGCTTCGTGACCTCTTGTCGTCTTGGCGTGGATGTGGCCGCGATCCAAGAGACTCACTTTGTTTGCGAAGTCGATTCGTGTGTGTTGCCCAACGACCATGTCGTCTATTCAGCATATGGGAGCCGGCATGCCAGAGGTGTTTCTTTGCTGGTCAAGCGTACCCTGGATGCGAGGATCGACCTTGTCCATGTCGGTGCCGAGGGCCGGCTGATCGTGGCAGATATTGTGAAAAGCAAGTCGTTCCGGCTGATTGCGGTTTATGCGCCCAATGTCCCAGGTGAGCGTGTTCCTTTCTTTCGGCTACAGAGCCCTTCATGGTGCATTCAACACGGCTAATCTTAGTTGGGGACTGGAATGCCGTCCGGTTCCTCAAATGGGATAGAGGAAGGGGCGCTAGCGGGTGGAGTGGTGATCGTAGCCTGGTTGATCTGATCGGCGAATTTGGTCTCGCCGTGATATACCGGGTCGGATCATCCGATGGGAGCATGTGGACGTGGACGCATAGTTGGCCTTCTCTACCCGGGTATCCGCGCATCTGGATAGGATGCGGTCAGAGAAGCCGACATAGACTTCTTAGAATGTCCAACGTTCCACTGGTTAGGCCATCGGACCACAAACCTGTTTGTGCCCGGGTGGTGTTAGACTCTTTAGGCCTAGGTTGGCTGGTTATTGGAAGTTCAATCAGTCCTTATTGGACAGGCGGACTTTCGTGACCAGCTGACAAACGAATTCAGCGGGAATTAACTGGGCGAGTCATTGGGAGTAGGTGGGTTAACCTTAAGGACACCATTAGGGTCTTTCGCCACCAAATATAGCCAGCGGCTCAACCTAGATAAGGCCGCGGAGGCAAAGACCAGTGCCACTGCCCGGCAGGAGGCTGAGGGGGATCCCCTAGAGATAGCCTTAGCCAGGGAGGCCCTGGAGCGTTCGACCAGCGGGCGCTGTAATGGCTGTGGTAATTAGGCTAAGTTAAGCAAGATGTTCTCCGAAGCTGTGGAATATGGGCGCAGAACTGCGCAAGGAAGAATTCGCCAGGCCGGCGACCGGTACATTCGAGAGGCATTGACCCGAGGGACATCTCCTAAGGTCCACCAACGACATGTGCGAGGCGTTCCGGCAGCATTTCGAACACCGATTTACCAAGGAGCCTGACTCCAGACGAGTTTCTGCAGCCATTGGCTGACTTTCCCGGCTTTTGCCGGCTGAAGCGGCTAGTTGCGAAGGGGAGATTGGCTGAGGACGAAATCTTATGCGGCTTTGAAGAAGGTCGGCAGAGGCAAGTCGCCAGGCTTGGATGGTTTGCCTCATGAAATGTACTTCCGAGGATGTCGAATTCTTGTCCCGCTCTGGCTGTCGTGTTCAACCACTGGTTTCCGCAGGGGTCCATCCTCGGTCGGATCAGGGGCGTGATCACGCTGTTGAGAAAAGGCAAGGGCGTTTTAGGAATCAGATGATTATATTCAGCAACTCTGCTAAACACAGAGTTAAAGATTTTGGCCAAGATCCTTGACGAATCGCTTGCAGCTAGTTGCCGAGTCTCTGTTGGGACCGGATCAGACTTGTTCTGTGAAGGGACGAACAATTCAGAGCAACCTGCACTTGATTCGCACGATCGTAGAGGGTGTAGAAGACGACGATGAGGCCGCGCTGATCAATTTGGATCAGTCCAAGGCATTTGATAGGATTGACCATGGCTACCTGGCTGCTGTCCTGCAGGCCGCCGGATTCAAACCCGACTTCAGCCGCTGGATTTTCAGCCTTCTGTATCGCTCCCCCCAAGGCTGTGGTACAGGTGAACGGGAAGCTGTCGGGCGCTTTCGCGCTGTCTAGGTCGGTCCGACAGGGTTGTCCACTGTCTGCTCTCCTTACGTCCTGGCGTTGGCTTCTCCCTCCTTCGCCGGCTAAGGGACGAGACGGGCAGTCCGGTCCTACGTGGAATCGCAGTCCCTGGCGGAGCTCGAGCCAGGGTTTCCGCGTACGCCGATGACGTAACGACCTTTGTGTCCTCCCGCAGGGACATGAGGCGGTACAGCAGGCGCTTGTACGGTACGAGAAGGTGACAGGGGCCAGAATTAACTGGCACAAGTCTTCCGGCTTGCGGTTAGGCGCTTGGAAGGGTGTTTCTCCCGGGGCCCTTCGATTCGACGGACGGGCCGGTCAAGCTCCGGAGTTTGGTTCGGTCCGGACTTACAGTTGGAGAAAAACTGGTCTGAAGTACTGGCAAAGGTCGGCGCAAGCGTCGGTCAAGGTTTGGCGTCGACGGGGTCTCTCCGTGAAGGGCTTGGCGGAGGTGTGCAACACATACCTCTTTCCCATGATCCTTTACCGGTTGTCAGTACTTCCCTTGTGACGATCATGAGAAGGCGCTCGAGCGTTTGCTATTCTCCTGCCTGTGGAGAGGGACGCAAACACATGGTCGACAAAGGAGTCTGTTGCCTCCGTCCGTGTCAAGGGTCTGGGATGCCACACTTGAGGAGCCACGTGCTCGCTTCGAGGTTGGCATTTCTCAGGCGCGCGTTGGAGGAAGATCGGTTGCTTGCGGGGGTAGTGTGAGGGACATGTTCCCTTGCCTTACCATCGCTCCCCCGACCCTATGGCTGACCGTCAGGCCTTGGGTGCGACTACCGAATTTCCTGCTCGAATGTCTGGCGGCCTTACAGGCCATTCCACGGTCCAGTGACCTTTCACAGCCTAGGAAACTTTTCATCGGGGATTAGTGGAGGGTGCCGCGAAGGATAAGCTGTGGAGTAAGCTCGGCATGTCGAGAGATGGGAGTACCGCTCTCATTGGTCTTGGGCGCCAGGTGCGGATTGGCTCAGCAACTCTGAGTTTTCCCTGACCTGGCGATTGGCTCGGAATGGTTTGTCGCTCAATGACAAGCGTTTCGCAATGGGCCTGGCGGATTTGCCAGATTGTGAACGTTGCAAACCTTGGAATTAAGGAGACGTCGGCGCCTTCTTCCATTGTTCGCGCGTTCGCCCGTTGTGGGCGCGTGTCGGCGAGTTGACTCGCTCGTATCTCGCTGCGGGAGCGCAGTTTCATTGATCGCGCATACGCTGTGGACAACGTGTCGCCCCCGTACTCTGGTGTGAAGCGGATGGTGTTTCTGTCGCTACTGGCCACGGCTAGAATGGTGATTTGGATGACGCGTCTGGAGGAAGTCTTGCGGGGAGGTCGTTCGGATCAGACCATCTGATATTTTGAGCACCAGCTCAAAATGAAGATTAGAACCAACGAAAACGGCTGCACCCGACAGACTTTAGCAAAAGGTGGAGGAGTATGCAGCGAGCCTGGTTCGTGTGACCGGGGCTAGCCTTGATTTTCTTTTTTTAGTCTAGTTAAGTCACATCGGGGTGGATTCCTCTGGAACCCTCCCGCGGTTAAGGTTAGCTTTCTTTTGTATACCTAGTTAATGTGAGTGAATGAGTCATTCCAATGTCTGCTCCATTGCTTTTGTTATGATCCAGTTCGAGATTCCCACTGTCCATTATTATTTTGTCCCGTTTTATTCTCGGCTGGGTCAGCCTTATATATTCTCCAGTCCAATTTATTTTTGTACCCAGCTTCTCCATTCCCCTTAGAAAGAGAGCGGCTTGATTTTTTGTCTCTACAGGCAGAATACAGTGGCCTCTTTAATTACGAGGGTGTGTTTGGGTCTTGTTTGCATTTTGTATAAATATTCATTTGAAATTGTTTTTTGTTTTGGGGATTTTTGTTTCTTCATACCCCTCCCCATCATATCATCTCATGTACAAATGTTAAAAATCTATTTTTTGTACTATAATTGTAAATAGTCACAAATTTTTATGTACAAATTTTAAAATCTATTTTTGTAAATAATCACAAATTTTTATGTACATTTGGGGCGTTTTTGTAGGTCCCCGGTATGTTTTTGCGATATTTTGGTGCTAGATAAGTACGGAGTGTTGATTAATAAATTCTTATGGTGAATGAGAATCATTGTAACGTACGCATGGGTCGTGATTCTGATTAGCTAGGGTAGGCATATAGTAACTGAAGACCACCCCAAGTTTTGTTCCCCCTCCCACCTTTCGGCCTTGAGCCATAATTCATGTAAAAATGAATAAATAAAACCAACCATTTCCTACCCGGGACCAGCCACTTCCCCCCAGACTTTTGTTTGTGTGGATTTTGTGTTGTGGGAGCTTAGTGGAGCATTTGTTCCTCCGTGTTATTTGTTCGCACTCTGTCTCTCGGACATACTGTTTTCCAGCCCGAGTTTATTGCTCGGGCCAGCGTAAAAGTAGTGTTCTTCGGAACGCGAAACACCGGGAAGCAGTTGTCCACCTCGTGGCATGACCACGGCCTAGCCACTTCCCCCCTGTTCGTTGGAAGAGCCTAGTGGAGTAGTTGTTCCGCAGTGATATCTGCTCGCACTTTGTCTCTTGGACAACTGATTTCCAGCCCGAGTTCATTGCTCGGGCCAGCGTAAAGTAGCGGTTTCTTCGAAAACGCGAAACACCGGAAAGAAGTTGTCCGGTGATCGGTCACTTTTGTGGCATGGCCACAGAAGGACCGGGGGAAGTCGGCACTCCCACCACGGCGTCGGTGGGAGACTGGCAACTGTGTGACGCAGACGACGACGACGTCATAGCCCGCACCATGACCGAGTGGGAGAGCATGCTGTTCGGCTCCCCCACACCAGCGGAGGCGGCGGCGGCCACACTGTCAGCAGCGACCGGACCAGCAGCGGCGACTGCACCTGCAGCAGAGACCACCCCAGCAGCGGCGACTGCACCTGCAGCAGCGACCAGACCAGCAGCGGCGACTGCACCTGCAGCAGCGACCACCCCAGCAGCGGCGACTGCACCTGCAGCAGCGACCAATCCAGCAGCGGCGACTGCACCTGCAGCAGCGACCAATCCAGCAGCGGCGACTGCACCTGCAGCAGCAACCAAACGTGCAGCAGCAGCAGCAACCAAACCTGCTCCAGCGACCGGATCTGCAGCAGCGTCCAGACCGGCGGCAACTGCAGCAGCAACACCCCCACCGGCACGGACAGCAGCAGCAGCAGCAGCAGCAGCAGCACCAGCGTCCCCCTTACCCTCGACCTCTGGGTGGAAAGGAGGCAAGAAGATCACGCGGAAAGACGAGGACTATTACCAGTCCATCCAAAAGGATTACGCGGAATACATCAGGGGGACGGAGCTCGTCTCGAAGCCGGACCAATTGGCGCAGATCGAGGCGAGAGTCATCACCCTGATCACCAAGGACCTGAAGACCAAGAAACTCGTCGGCGTCCCCAGGGGACACGTTCGAGGAGGGACTGCAGACCTCAGAAGATCAAGAGGCCCAGGGCCGTAGCGAGGAGAAACAACACCACGTGGGACATCCTGCTCGACTCCGCCGAGGAAGCCAAGAACTTGATCGGCGTAGTTCTGGAGCCCAAAACGCTCCAAGTTCACGGAGTACATGGGCACGAAGAAGGTGAAAATCACGCTACTGGCATCCCATGGACATGCTACGAGGACCACGTGAACCTTCTTCGTCCAATATGGAAGGGTGGCCGAAGTCTCCTCACTGCGGTCGAAAGCAGGATTCCCTCACGGGGAGATTATGACCCTGCAGGTGACCCTGGACAAGGAAAACATCGCCAAAATCCCCATCCTCACCTGCAGGGATAGTACCATCTTCAAATCCATCGTGGAAGGCGGGGAAGCCGTGCTGTTGGGTCTGCAGGTCGGCGGAGCACGTGGCAGCGTGCCAACCAAGAATCCCGGCCTCAAGGCCCAACCAGCCCAACAGTCAAGCAGCAGCTGGCGGCACGGGCAGGGTAACAATGGCTGCAACCACACAGTCTCCCGTGAGCAACAAAGACGGCGAATGGCAGGTGGTGGCCAAAGGAAGAAAGCCAAAAAACCTTCCCCGGACAATGTGCCCTTACCTGTCTATACACCAAGCAGACCCCCGGTGGGGCTGTCGACTCCTGAAACAGGAGTCCCCGGCGAAGGCGCCGGCAAAACCAAAGGAGGTGTCTCCTCCCAAACAGAGGAAGACAGAAGTCCTTCCCCAGCAAATGGAAGTACAAGGACACCCTCCCTGAAACGTGGGGAGAGAGGAAGAGGCAGAGGAGCAGCACAACAACACAAAGGCCAGGAGAAGGAGCCGGAGCAACGAAAGGAGGCCGCGAGCCGAAAAAAATGCAGCTCTCTATAGTGTCTCCGGTTAAACAGACTTATGCACTAAGGTAAGAAGTCTTCTCATCCCCTGAAAATAGCACCCAGTCCCAGTCTTTAAACTGACCCCCCTGAAATCGCCCCGTGCTTCCCTTCCCTCCCTCCCCTCCTCCTCTGTCCCTCCCTCTCGGGCAAAAAAGAAAAAAAAGCCCTGCCCCAAGGGAAGCACTCCTTAAAGTGAGTGAGGACGTTGCCTCTGAGTGATTCATCTCAGAGGCGAAAATACCAAGCCCCTGCTGCAGAATGACCTCAGTGGAGGGCAAGAACACTGAAAATCCAAGGAAACTTTCCCCAGGCCCCAGGTGTCATCACCCTGGTAGAACACCGGTACAGCAGCCTGAGGGTCTAAGGACCACATCCACAAGCTTAAAAGACACTTTTCGCAAATAACTATGGTTCAAGCACAACACCTGAACTCAAAAAAATGGAAAAAAATTGTTCGGGAGGTCCCTGTTTTACTCCACCCCAGTCTCTACCGTTGGTAAACTAACATACCCCACGGACGTTGGCGGCATTGTCCTAGACGGACGGATTACGTCCGATGTAGAGGCTGAGTTCCCTAGGACAGTCCGTCGGGGTCCTATCTGCTAGGGATTTCCGTCCCGTATGTGACTAGTACTTTTGTTGCATGTTTTTGTTGTTTTCCTTTTCAGAGGGCTTCAATCATGTCTATTAATAGCTTAAATGCGAATGGCCTGAGGGATCGGGGTAAGGCGGCTCGCCTGCGTCGTGACCTCTTGTCGTTAAACGGCGGATGTAGCCGCGATCCAAGAGACTCACTTTGTTTGCGAAGTCGACTCGTGTGTATCTAACGACTATGTCGTCTATTCAGCATATGGGAGCCGGCATGCCAGAAGGTGTTTCTTTGCTGGTCAAGCGTACCCTGGATGCGAGGATCGACCTTGTCCATGTCGGTGCCGAGGGCCGGCTGATCGTGGCAGATATTGCAGTGAAAAGCAAGTCGTTCCGGCTGATTGCGGTTTATGCGCCCAATGTCCCAGTGAGCGTGTCTTTCTTTCGGCTGTTGGGAGCCCTTCTTGGTGCATTCAACACGACTGTCTAGTTGGGGACTGGAATGCCGTCCTAACCCCCAAATGGGATGAGGAAGGGGCGCTAGCGGTGGGTGATCGTAGCCTGTGGTTGATCTGATCGGCGAACACGGTCTCGTCGGTAGATACCGGGCCGATCATCGGATGGGAAGCATGTGGACGTGGACGCATAGTTGGCCTTCTACCCGGGTATCCGCATACCTGGATAGGATGTTAGTCAGAGAAGCCGACATAGACTTCTTAGAATGTCCAACGTTCCACTGGATTTGACTACTCAGACCCACAAACTCGTTTGTGCCCGGAGTGGTGCTAGACTTTGAGCTGTCGATTTGGCTGGTTATTGGAAGCAATCAGTCCTTATTGGACAGACGGGACTTTCGTGACCAGCTGACCAAGAGCACTAGTTCAGCGGGAGTTAACTGGGCGAGTCATTGGGAGTAGGTGGTGGGGTTAGCAGGACACCATTAGGTCTTTCGCCACCAAATATAGCCAGCGAAGCACCGACCTAGATAAGGCTGCGGAGGCAAAGACACTTAGTGCTAATTTCACCCGGGCGGAGGCTGGAGGGGATCCCTGAGATAGCCTTAGCCAGGGAGGCCTCGAACGTTAGGCAGGCCTTCGTAGGTCGAGTGATGAACAGACAAGCAAGACCTCTTCCGGCTGAACATGGGCGCAGAACTGCGCGAGAAGAAGACTGGGCCGGCGCGACCGGTACATTCGAGAGGTACGCGACCCGGAGGGACATCTCCTAAGGTCCACCGACGACATGTGCGAGGCGTTCCGGCAACATTTCGAACACCGATTTACCAAAGACCTGGACTCCGTGACGAGGAGTTCGCAGCTATTTGGCTGACTTTCGGCTTTTGCCGGCTGAAGCGGCTAGCTGCGAAGGAGATTACGGAGGACGAAATCTACGTGGCTTTGAAGAAGGTCGGCAGAGGCAAGTCGCCAGGCTTGGATGGTTTGCCCTGAAATGTACTTGAGGATGTCGCACCTTTTTGTCCCGCTCTTGGCTGTCGTGTTCAACCACTGGTTTCGGCAAGCATCCCAGTCCGGATCACCAGGCGTGATCACGCTGTTGAGAAAAGGCAAGAAGGTTGGGGAGGGAACTAGATGATTACAGGCCCATAACTCTGCTAAACACAGAGTTAAAGATTCTGGCCAAGATCACGGCGAATCGCTTGCAGCTAGTTTGCGAGTCTCTGTTGGGACCGGATCAGACTTGTTCTGTGAAGGGACGAACAATTCAGAGCAACCTGCACTTGATTCGCACGATCGTAGAGGGTGTAGAAGACGACGATGAGGCCGCGCTGATCAATTTGGATCAGTCCAAGGCATTTGATAGGATTGACCATGGCTACCTGGCTGCTGTCCTGCGGGCCGCCGGTTAAACCCGACTGGCCGCTGGTTGTATATATCGCTCCCCCAAGGCTGTGGTACAGGTAGACGGGAAGCTGTCAGGCGCTTTCGCGCTGTCTAGGTCGGTCCGACAGGGTTGTCCACTGTCTGCTCTCCTTCGTCCTGGCGTTGGAGCCCCTCCTTCGCCGGCTAAGGGACGAGACGGGCAGTCCGGTCCTACGTGGAATCGCAGTCCCTGGCGGAGCTCGAGCCGGGGTTTCCGCGTACGCCGATGACGTAACGACCTTTGTGTCCTCCCGCAGGGACATAGAGGCGGTACAGCAGGCACTGTGCAGTACGAGAGGTGACAGAGCCAGGGGTGCTACGACAAGTCTTCCGGCTTGCGGTTAGGCGCTTGGAGGGGTGTTTCCCTCCCGGGGCCCTTCGACTGGACGGACGGGCCGGTCAAGCTCCCTCAGGTTTGGTTCGGTCGGACTTACAGTTGGAGAAAAACTGGTCTGAAGTACTGGCAAGGTCGGCGCGTCGGTCAAGGTTTGGCGTCGACGGGGTCTCTCCGTGAAGGGCTTGGCGGAGGTGTGCAACTTTTATACCTCTTTCCCATGATCCTTTACCGGCTGTCGGTACTTCCCCTTTGTGACGATCATGAGAGGCGCTCGAGCGTTTGCTATTCTCCTGCCTGTGGAGAGGACGCAAACACATGGTCGACAAGGAGTCTGTTGCCTCCGTCCGTGTCCAAGGGGGGTCTGGGATGCCACACTTGAGGGGCCACGTGCTCGCTTCGGGGTTGGCATTTCTCAGGCGCGCGTTGAAGGAAGATCGGTTGGGGGGTAGTGAGGGACATGTTCCCTTGCCTTACCATCCGCTCCCCCGACCCTGTGGCTGACCGTCGGGCCTTGGGTGCGACCGAATTTCCTGCTCGAATGTCTGGCAACCTTGAGCCATTCCACGGTCCAGTGACCTTTCACAGCCTAGGAAACTCTTCTATCGGGGATTAGTGGAGGGTGCCGTGAAGGACTGTGGAGTAAGCTCGGCATGTCGAGAGTGGAGTACCGCTCTCATTGGTCTTGGGCGCCAGGTGCGGATTGGCTCAGCAACTCTGGGTTTTCTCTCACCTGGCGATTGGCTCGGAATAGTTTGTCGCTCGACAAGCGTTTCGCAATGGGCCTGGCGGATTTGCCAGATTGTGAACGTTGCAACCTTGGAATTAAGGAGACGTCGGCGCGCGCCTTCTTCCATTGTTCGCGCGTTCGCCCGTTGTGGGCGCGTGTCGGCGAGTTGACTGCTCGTATCTCGCCGCGAGACTTGTGCTCATTGATCGCGCATACGCTGTGGACAATGTGTCACCCCCGTACTCTGGTGTGAAGCGGATGGTGTTTCTGTCGCTACTGGCCACGGCTAGAATGGTGATTTGGATGACGCGTCTGGAGGAAGTCTTGCGGGGAGGTCGTCTTTCGGATCAGGACCTAATCCGATATTTTGAGCACCAGCTCAAAATGAAGATTAGAACTGAACGGAAACGGCTGCACCCGACAGACTTTAGCAAAAGGTGGATATATGCAGCGAGCCTGGTTCGTGTGACCGGGGCTAGCCTTGATTTTCTTTTTTAGTTCTGCCAAGTCACATCGGGGTGGATTCCTCTGGAACCCCTCCCGCGGTTAAGGTTAGCTTTCTTTTGTATACCTAGTTAATGTGAGTGAATGTATTTGTCCTAGCCTGTCCCCGGCTCCATTGCTTTTGTTATGATCCAGTTCGAGATTCCCACTGACCATTGTTATTTTGTCCCGTTTTATTCTCGGCTGGGTCAGCCTTATATATTCTCCAGTCCAATTTATTTTTGTACCCAGCTTCTCCATTCCCCTTAGAAAGAGAGCGGCTTGATTTTGTCTCTACAGGCAGAATACAGTGGCCTCTTTAATTACGAGGGTGTGTTTGGGTCTTACTAACATTTTGTATAAATATTCATTTGAAATTGTTTTTTGTTTTGGGGATTTTTTGTTTCTTCATACCCCTCCCCATCATATCATCTCATGTACAAATGTTAAAATCTATTTTTGTACTATAATTGTAAATAGTCACAAATTTTTATGTACAAATTTTAAAAATCTATTTTTGTAAATAATCACAAATTTTTATGTACATTTGGGGCGTTTTTGTAGGTCCCCGTTATGTTTTTGCGATATTTTGGTGCTAGATAAGTACGAGTGTTGATGGACAAATTCTTATGGTGAATGAGAATCTTTGTAACGTATGTATGGGTCGTGAATCTGATTAGCTAGGTATAGGATATAGTAACTGAAGACCACCCCAAGTTTTGTTCCCCCTCCCACCTTTCGGCCTTGTGCCATAATTCATGTAAAAATGAATAAATAAAACCAACCATTTCCTACCCGGGATTTTGTGTTGTTTTGTAATAAGAAGCTCAAAGCGTAGCATTTGTTCCGCAGTGATATTTGCCATTGCTTTGTGTCTTGGGCAACTGTTTTCCAGCCCGAGTTTATTGCTCGGGCCAGCGTAAAAGTAGTGTTCTTCGGGACGCGAAACACCGGGAAGCAGTTGTCCGGTGTAAGGCCACGTAGGAGGCATGGCCTCCGATGGGCCGGATAACAACACTCCTCTCACCATGGCGTCGGTGGGAGGCACGGAGGGGGACTGGCGCTTACCGCCAGCTACGTCAACACCCCCCGCACCAGAAGCACCCGAAGCACCCGGATTACCTGGACTACCAAGACTACCGGCACTACCGGCGGCACCAGTATCTCCAGTTCCCTCCACGTCGGCGGAAGTTGTGCAGCAGAAACCAGCAGCAGCGGTACCCACCAACATGGCATGGAAGGAGGGCACCATCCAGAAAGTACTCAAGGGCGCTGCGTACTACGAATCCCTCAAGGACAAGTACGC
>JBBBDQ010027276.1:0-30707 GCA_037127315.1 Ascarosepion bandense | reverse complement strand
AACCACATTCAAAGCTTTGTGGTATTTAATCTTATTGTGCATATAGTTCCTTACCAGGTGGGATCAGTGTATTTAGGCTTAACCACCTTCAAAGCTTTGGGGTATTTAATCTTATTGTGCATAGCTTCCCACGGGATCATGTCTTTAGGCTTAACCACCTTCACACCGTTAGGGTTTATAATGTTATTATGCATGTAGCACCTTACCAGGTGGGATCAGTGTCTTTAGGCTTAACCACCTTCACACCGTTAGGGTTTATAATCTTATTATGCATGTAGCTCCTTACCAGGTGGGGCCAGTGTCTTTAGGCTTAACCACCTTCACACCGTTAGGGTTTATAATGTTATTATGCATGTAGCACCCTACCAGGTGGGATCAGTGTCTTTAGGCTTAACCACCACACCGTTAGGTTTATAATCTGCTATGCATGTAGCTCCTTACCCTCGTGGGATCAGTGTATTGAAGTAACCACCTTCACACCGTTAGGGATTATAATCTTATTATGCATGTAGCTACTTACCAGGTGGGGCCAGTGTCTTTAGGCTTAACCACCTTCACACCGTTAGGGATTATAATCTTATTATGCATGTAGCTACTTACCAGGTGGGGCCAGTGTCTTCTTAGGCTTAACCACCTTCACACCGTTAGGGTTTATAATCTTATTATGCATGTAGTCTCTTACCCCCGTGGGATCAGTGTCTTTAGGCTTAACCACCTTCACACCGTTAGGGATTATAATCTTATTATGCATGTAGCTACTTACCAGGTGGGGCCAGTGTCTTTAGGCTTAACCACCTTCACACCGTTAGGGATTATAATCTTATTATACATGTAGCTACTTACCAGGTGGGGACTAGTGTCTTTAGGCTTAACCACCTTCACACCGTTAGGGTTTATAATCTTATTATGGCAGTAGCTCCTTACCCCTGCGGGGATCAGTGTCTTTAGGCTTAACCACCTTCACACCGTTAGGATTATAATCTTATTGCTTACGTAGCTACTTACCAGGTGGGCCAAAGTCTTTAGGCTTAACCACCTTCACACCGTTAGGCTTATAATCTTATTATGCATGTAGCTCCTTATCAGGTGGGATCAGTGTCTTTAGGCTTAACCACCTTCACACCGTTAGGGTTTATAATGTTATTATGCATGGCACCTTACCAGGTGGGATCAGTGTCTTTAGGCTTAACCACCTTCACACCGTTAGGGTTTATAATCTTATTATGCATGTAGCCCTACCAGGTGGGGCCAGTGTCTTTAGGCTTAACCACCTTCACACCGTTAGGGTTTATAATCTTATTATGCATGTAGCTCCTTACTCCGGTGGGATCAGTGTCTTTAGGCTTAACCACCTTCACACCTTTAGGTTTTATAATCTTATTATGCATGTAGCTCCTTATCAGGTGGGATCAGTGTCTTTAGGCTTAACCACCTTCACACCGTTAGGGTTTATAATGTTATTATGTGCATGTAGCTCCTTACCAGGTGGGATCAGTGTCTTTAGGCTTAACCACCTTCACACCTTTAGGGTTTATAATCTTATTATGCATGTAGCTCCTTATCAGGTGGGATCAGTGTCTTTTAGGCTTAACCACCTTCACACCGTTAGGGTTTATATATTGTTATTATGTATGTAGCACCTACCAGGTGGGAACAGTGTCTTTAGGCTTAAATCCCACCTTCACACCGTTAGGGTTACAATCTCATAGCATGTAGCCTCTTACCAGGTGGGGCCAGTGTCTTTAGGCTTAACCACCTTCACACCGTTAGGGTTTATAATCTTATTATGCATGTAGCTCCTTACCAGGTGGGGCCAGTGTCTTTAGGCTTAACCACCTTCACACCGTTAGGGTTTATAATCTTATTATGCATGTAGCTCCTTACCAGGTGGGCCAGTGTCTTTTAGGCTTAACCACCTTCACACCGTTAGGGTTTATAATGTTATTATGCATGTAGCTCCTTACCAGGTGGGATCAGTGTCTTTAGGCTTAACCACCTTCACACCTTTAGGGTTTATAATCTTATTATGCATGTAGCTCCTTATCAGGTGGGACAGTTTTAGGCTTAACCACCTTCACACCGTTAGGGTTTTACAATCTTATTGTGCATGTAGCCTCCTACCAGGCCAGTGTCTTTAGGCTCTTCACCTTCACACCGTTAGGGTTTATAATGTTATTATGCATGCTCCCCTTACCAGGTGGGGCCAGTGTCTTTAGGCTTAACACAGTACCTCACACCGTTAGGTTTATAATCTTATTATGCATGTAGCTCCTTATCAGGTGGGATCAGTGTCTTTAGCTTAACCACCTTCACACCGTTAGGGTTTATAATGTTATTATGCATGTAGTCTTTTTACCAGGTGGGGCCAGTGTCTTTTAGGCTTACACAGGGTTATTAATAATCTTATTATGTGTATGTAGCTCCTTATCAGGTGGGATCAGTGTCTTTAGGCTTAACCACCTTCACACCGTTAGGGTTTATAATGTTATTATGCATGTAGCTCCTTATCAGGTGGGATCAGTGTCTTTAGGCTTAACCACCTTCACACCGTTAGGGTTTATAATGTTATTATGCATGTAGCTCCTTACCAGGTGGGGCCAGTGTCTTTAGGCTTAACCACCTTCACACCGTTAGGGTTTATAATCTTATTATGCATGTAGCTCCTTATCAGGTGGGATCAGTGTCTTTAGGCTTAACCACCTTCACACCGTTAGGGTTTATAATGTTATTATGCATGTAGCTCCTTACCAGGTGGGGCCAGTGTCTTTAGGCTTAACCACCTTCACACCGTTAGGGTTTATAATGTTATTATGCATGTAGCTCCTTACCAAAGGGATCATGTCTTTAGCTTAACCACCCTCACACCGTTAGGGTTTATAATGTTATTATGCATGTAGCTCCCCTCTATCAGGTGGGATCAGTGTCTTTTAGGCTTAACCACCTTCACACCGTTAGGGTTTATAATGTTATTATGCATGTAGCTCCTTACCAGGTGGGATCAGTGTCTTTAGGCTGTGAATCCACCTTCACACCGTTAGGGTTTATAATCTTATTATGCATGTAGCTCCTTATCAGGTGGGATCAGTGTCTTTAGGCTTTAACCACCTTCACACCGTTAGGGCTATAATGTTATTATGCATGTGTAGCTCCTTATCAGTGGGATCTAGTGTCTTTAGGCTTAACCACCTTCACACCGTTAGGGTTTATAATGTTATTATGCATGCCTCAGGTGGGGCCAGTGTCTTTAGGCTTAACCACCTTCACACCGTTAGGGTTTATAATGTTATTATGCATGTAGCTCCTTACCAGGTGGGGCCAGTGTCTTTAGGCTTAACCACCTTCACACCGTTAGGGTTTATAATGTTATTATGCATGGCTCCTTACCAGGTGGGGCCAGTGTCTTTAGGCTTAACCACCTTCACACCGTTAGGGTTTATAATGTTATTATGCATACAGTCTTTTTTACCAGGTGGGGCCATGTCTAGGCTTAACCACCTTCACACCGTTAGGGTTTATAATGTTATTATGCATGTAGCTCCTTACCAGGTGGGGCCAGTGTCTTTAGGCTTAACCACCTTCACACCGTTAGGGTTTATAATGTTATTATGCATGTAGCTCCTTACCAGGTGGGGCCAGTGTTCACAGGCTTAACCACCTTCACACCGTTAGGGTTTATAATGTTATTATGCATGTAGCTCCTTACCAGGTGGGGCCAGTGTGTCTTTAGGCTTAACCACCTTCACACCGTTAGGGTTTATAATGTTATTATGTATGCCCTACTAGGTGGGATCAGTGTCTTTTTAGGCTTAACCACCTTCACACCGTAGTTAGGGTTTATAATGTTATTATGCATGTAGCTCCTTACCAGGTGGGATCAGTGTCTTTAGGCTTAACCACCTTCACACCGTTAGGGTTTATAATCTTATTATGCATGTAGCTCCTTATCAGGTGGGATCAGTGTCTTTAGGCTTAACCACCTTCACACCGTTAGGTTTATAATGTTATTATGCATGTGTTCCTTATCAGGTGGGATCAGTGTCTTTAGGCTTAACCACCTTCACACCGTTAGGGTTTATAAATGTTATTATGCATGTAGCTCCTTACCAGGTGGGGCCAGTGTCTTTAGGGCTTAACCACCTTCACACCGTTAGGGTTTACAATGTAGTTATTATGCATGTAGCCTCCTGTCAGTGGGATCAGTGTCTTTAGGCTTAACCACCTTCACACCGTTAGGGTTTACAATGTTATTATGCATGTAGCTCCTTACCAGGTGGGGCCAGTGTCTTTAGGCTTAACCACCTTCACACCGTTAGGGTTTATAATCTTATTATGCATGTAGTCTCTTATCAGGTGGGATCAGTGTCTTTAGGCTTAACCACCTTCACACCGTTAGGGTTTATAATGTTATTATGCATGTAGCTCCTTACCAGGTGGGGCCAGTGTCTTGTAGGCTTAACCACCTTCACACCGTTAGGGGTTTATAATGTTATTATGCATGTAGTTCTTACCAGTGGGGCCAGTGTCTTTAGGCTTAACCACCTTCACACCGTTAGGTTTATAATGTTATTATGCATGTAGCTCCTTATCAGGTGGGATCAGTGTCTTTAGGCTTAACCACCTTCACCGTTAGGGTTTATAATGTTATTATGCATGTAGCTCCTTACCAGGTGGGATCAGTGTCTTTAGGCTTAACCACCTTCACACCGTTAGGGTTTATAATGTTATTATGCATGTAGTCTACCAGGTGGGATCAGTGTCTTTAGGCTTAACCACCTTCACACCGTTAGGGTTTATAATGTTATTATGCATGTAGCTCCTACCAGGACTATACTAGGCTTAACCACCTTCACACCGTTAGGGTTTATAATGTTATTATGCATGTAGTCTCTTACCAGGTGGGGCCAGTGTCTTTAGGCTTAACCACCTTCACACCGTTAGGGTTTACTATTATGCATGTAGCTCCTTACCAGGTGGGGCCAGTGTCTTTAGGCTTAACCACCTTCACACCGTTAGGGTTTATAATGTTATTATGCATGTAGCTCCTTACCAGGTGGGATCAGCAGGTCTTTAGGCTTAACCACCTTCACACCGTTAGGTTTATAACGCTGATATGCATGTAGCTCCTTACCCGGTGGGATCAGTGTCTTTAGGCTTAACCACCTTCACACCAACAGTTTATAATGTTATTATGCATGTAGCTCTTTACCAGGTGGGAACGTGTCTTTAGGCTTAACCACCTTCACACCGTTAGGGTTTATAATGTTATTATGCATGTAGCCTCCTTACCAGGTGGGATCAGTGTCTTTAGGCTAACCACCTTCACACCGTTAGGGTTTATAATGTTATTATGCATGTAGCCCTTACCCGGTGGATCAGTGTCTTTAGGCTTAACCACCCTTCACACCGTTAGGGTTTATAATGTTATTATGCATGTAGCTCCTTACCAGGTGGGATCAGTGTCTTTAGGCTTAACCACCTTCACACACCGTTAGGGTTTATAATGTTATTATGCATGTAGCTCCTCTACCAGGTGGGGCCAGTGTCTTTAGGCTTAACCACCTTCACACCGTTAGGGTTTATAATGTTATTATGCATGTAGTCTCTTACCAGGTGGGATCAGTGTCTTTAGGTTTAACCACCTTCACACCGTTAGGGTTTATAATGTTATTATGCATGTAGCTCTACCAGGTGGGGCCAGTGTCTTTAGGCTTAACCACCTTCACACCGTTAGGGTTTATAATGTTATTATGCATGTAGCTCCTTACCAGGTGGGGCCAGTGTCTTTAGGCTTAACCACCTTCACACCGTTAGGGCTTATAATGTTATTATGCATGTAGCTCCTTACCAGGTGGGATCAGTGTCTTTAGGCTTAACCACCTTCACACCGTTAGGGTTTATAATGTTATTATGCATAGTCTCTTACCCGGTGGGATCAGTGTCTTTAGGCTTAACCACCTTCACACCGTTAGGGTTTATAATGTTATTATGCATGTATTCTTTACCAGGTGGATCAGTGTCTTTAGGCTTAACCACCTTCACACCGTTAGGGTTTATAATGTTATTATGCATGTAGCCTCCTTACCAGGTGGGGCCAGTGTCTTTAGGCTTAACCACCTTCACACTGTTAGGGTTTATAATGTTATTATGCATGTAGCTCCTTACCAGGTGGGGCCAGTGTCTTTAGGCTTAACCACCTTTCACACCGTTAGGTTTATAATGTTATTATGCATGTAGCTCCTTACCAGGTGGGATCAGTGTCTTTAGGCTTAACCACCTTCACACCGTTAGGGTTTATAATGTTATTATGCATGTAGCTCCTTACCAGGTGGGGCCAGTGTCTTTAGGCTTAACCACCTTCACACCGTTAGGGTTTATAATGTTATTATGCATGTAGCTCCTTACTCAGGTGGGATCATGTCTTTAGGCTTAACCACCTTCACACCGTTAGGGTTTATAATGTTATTATGCATGTAGCTCCTTACCAGGTGGGATCAGTGTCTTTAGGCTTAACCACCTTTCACACCGTTAGGGTTTATAATGTTATTATGCATGTAGCTCCTTACCAGGTGGATCAGTGTCTTTAGGCTTAACCACCTTCACACCGTTAGGGTTTATAATGTTATTATGCATGTAGCTCCTTACCAGGTGGGGCCAGTGTCTTTAGGCTTAACCACCTTCACACCGTTAGGGTTTATAATGTTATTATGCATGTAGCTCCTTACCAGGTGGGGCCAGTGTCTTTAGGCTTTAGCCCCACCTTCACACCGTTAGGGTTTATAATGTTATTATGCATGTAGCTCCTTACCAGGTGGGATCAGTGTCTTTAGGCTTAACCACCTTCACACCGTTAGGGTTTATAATGTTATTATGCATGTAGCTCTACCAGGTGGGATCAGTGTCTTTAGGCTTAACCACCTTCACACCGTTAGGGTTTATAATGTTATTATGCATGTAGCTCCTTATCAGGTGGGATCAGTGTCTTTAGGCTTAACCACCTTCACACCGTTAGGGTTTACAATGTTATTATGCATGTAGCTCCTTACCAGGTGGGATCAGTGTCTTTAGGCTTAACCACCTTCACACCGTTAGGGTTTATAATGTTATTATGCATGTAGCTCCTTACCAGGGCCAGTGTCTTTAGGCTTAACCACCTTCACACCGTTAGGGTTTATAATGTTATTATGCATGTAGCTCCTTACCAGGTGGGATCAGTGTCTTTAGGCTTAACCACCTTCACACCGTTAGGGTTTATAATGTTATTATGCATGTAGCTCCTTACCAGGTGGGGCCAGTGTCTTTAGGCTTAACCACCTTCACACCGTTAGGGTTTATAATGTTATTATGCATGTAGTCTCTTACCAGGTGGGATCAGTGTCTTTAGGCTTAACCACCTTCACCGTTAGGGTTTATAATGTTATTATGCATGTAGCTCCTTACCAGGTGGGGCCAGTGTCTTTGCCTAACCACCTTCACACCGTTAGGGTTTATAATGTTATTATGCATGTAGCCCTTTACCAGGTGGGATCAGTGTCTTTAGGCTTAACCACCTTCACACCGTTAGGGTTTATAATGTTATTATGCATGTAGCTCCTTACCAGGTGGGGCCAGTGTCTTTAGGCTTAACCACCTTCACACCGTTAGGGTTTATAATGTTATTGTGCATGTAGCTCCTTACCAGGTGGGATCAGTGTCTTTAGGCTTAACCACCTTCACACCGTTAGGGTTTATAATGTTATTATGCATGTAGCTCCTTATCAGGTGGATCAGTGTTCCTAGGCTTAACCACCTTCACACCGTTAGTTTATAATGTTATTATGCATGTAGCTCCTTACCAGGTGGGATCAGTGTCTTTGGCTTAACCACCTTCACACCGTTAGGTTTATAATGTTATTATGCATGTAGCTCCTTATCAGGTGGGATCAGTGTCTTTAGGCTTAACCACCTTCACACTGTTAGGGTTTATAATGTTATTATGCATGTAGCTCCTTACCAGGTGGGATCAGTGTCTTTAGGCTTAACCACCTTCACACCGTTAGGGTTTATAATGTTATTATGCATGTAGCCTCATCAGGTGGGATCAGTGTCTTTAGGCTTAACCACCTTCACACCGTTAGGGTTTATAATGTTATTATGCATGTAGCTCCTTACCAGGTGGGATCAGTGTCTTTAGGCTTAACCACCTTCACACCGTTAGGGTTTATAATGTTATTATGCATGTAGCTCCTTATCAGGTGGGATCAGTGTCTTTAGGCTTAACCACCTTCACACCGTTAGGGTTTATAATGTTATTATGCATGTAGCTCCTTACCAGGTGGGATCAGTGTCTTTAGGCTTAACCACCTTCACACCGTTAGGGTTTATAATGTTATTATGCATGTAGCTCCTTATCAGGTGGGATCAGTGTCTTTAGGCTTAACCACCTTCACACCGTTAGGGTTTAGAAGGCATATGCACAAGCCCAACAGGTGGGATCAGTGTCTTTAGGCTTAACCACCTTCACACCGTTAGGGTTTATAATGTTATTATGCATGTAGTTCCTTACCAGGTGGGATCAGTGTCTTTAGGTTTAACCACCTTCACACCGTTAGGGTTTATAATGTTATTATGCATGTAGTCTCTTACCAGGTGGGATCAGTGTCTTTAGGCTTAACCACCTTTCACACCGTTAGGGTTTATAATGTTATTATGCATGTAGCTCCTTATCAGGTGGGATCAAAGTCTTTAGGCTTAACCACCTTCACACCGTTAGGGTTTATAATGTTATTATGCATGTAGCTCCTTAACAGGTGGGATCAGTGTCTTTAGGCTTAACCACCTTCACACCGTTAGGGTTTATAATGTTATTATGCATGTAGCTCCTTATCAGGTGGGATCATGTCTTTAGGCTTAACCACCTTCACACCGTTAGGGCTTATAATGTTATTATGCATGTAGCTCCTTACCAGGTGGGATCAGTGTCTTTAGGCTTAACCACCTTCACACCGTTAGGTTTATACTGCTATTATGCATGTAGCTCCTTACCAGGTGGGATCAGTGTCTTTTAGGGCTTAACCACCTTCACACCGTTAGGGTTTATAATGTTATTATGCATGTAGCTCTACCAGGTGGGATCAGTGTCTTTTAGGCTTAACCACCTTCACACCGTTAGGGTTTATAATGTTATTATGCATGTAGTTCTCATTTCAGGTGGGATCAGTGTCTTTAGGCTTAACCACCTTCACACCGTTAGGGTTTATAATGTTATTATGCATGTAGCTCCTTATCAGGTGGGATCAGTGTCTTTAGGCTTAACCACCTTCACACCGTTAGGGTTTATAATGTTATTATGCATGTAGCTCCTTACCAGGTGGGATCAGTGTCTTTAGGCTTAACCACCTTCACACCGTTAGGGTTTATAATGTTATTATGCATGTAGCTCCTTACCAGGTGGGATCAGTGTCTTTAGGCTTAACCACCTTCACACCGTTAGGGTTTATAATGTTATTATGCATGTAGCCCTACCAGGTGTGGATCAGTGTCTTTAGGCTTAACCACCTTCACACCGTTAGGGTTTATAATGTTATTATGCATGTAGCTCCTTACCAGGTGGGATCAGTGTCTGTGCTGAATCCACCTTCACACCGTTAGGGTTTATAATGTTATTATGCATGTGCCTCCTTACCAGGTGGGATCAGTGTCTTTAGGCTTAACCACCTTCACACCGTTAGGGTTTATAATGTTATTATGCATGTAGCTCCTTACCAGGTGGGATCAGTGTCTTTAGGCTTAACCACCTTCACACCGTTAGGGTTTATAATGTTATTATGCATGTAGTCTCTTATCAGGTGGGATCAGTGTCTTTAGGCTTAACCACCTTCACACCGTTAGGGTTTATAATGTTATTATGCATGTAGCTCCTTACCAGGTGGGATCAGTGTCTTTAGGCTTAACCACCTTCACACCGTTAGGGTTTATAATGTTATTATGCATGTAGCTCCTTACCAGGTGGGATCAGTGTCTTTAGGCTTAACCACCTTCACACCGTTAGGGTTTATAATGTTATTATGCATGTAGCTCCTTACCAGGTGGGATCAGTGTCTTTAGGCTTAACCACCTTCACACCGTTAGGGTTTATAATGTTATTATGCATGTAGCTCCTTACCAGGTGGGATCAGTGTCTTTAGGCTTAACCACCTTCACACCGTTAGGGTTTATAATGTTATTATGCATGTAGCTCCTTATCAGGTGGGATCAGTGTCTTTAGGCTTAACCACCTTCACACCGTTAGGGTTTATAATGTTATTATGCATGTAGCTCTACCAGGTGGGATCAGTGTCTTTAGGCTTAACCACCTTCACACCGTTAGGGTTTATAATGTTATTATGCATGTAGCTCCTTACCAGGTGGGATCAGTGTCTTTAGGCTTAACCACCTTCACACCGTTAGGGTTTATAATGTTATTATGCATGTAGCTCCTTATCAGGTGGGATCAGTGTCTTTAGGCTTAACCACCTTCACACCGTTAGGGTTTATAATGTTATTATGCATGCAGTTCTTTACCAGGTGGGATCAGTGTCTTTAGGCTTAACCACCTTCACACCGTTAGGGTTTATAATGTTATTATGCATGTAGCTCCTTATCAGGTGGGATCAGTGTCTTTAGGCTTAACCACCTTCACACCGTTAGGGTTTATAATGTTATTACGTATGTAGCTCTATCAGGTGGGATCAGTGTCTTTAGGCTTAACCACCTTCACACCGTTAGGGTTTATAATGTTATTATGCATGTAGCTCCTTACCAGGTGGGATCAGTGTCTTTAGGCTTAACCACCTTCACACCGTTAGGGTTTATAATGTTATTATGCATGTAGCTCCCTTACCAGGTGGGATCAGTGTCTTTAGGCTTAACCACCTTCACACCGTTAGGGTTTATAATGTTATTATGCATGTAGCTCCTTATCAGGTGGGATCAGTGTCTTTAGGCTTAACTAATCTTCATACCGTTAGGGTTTATAATGTTATTATGCATGTAGCTCCTTACCAGGTGGGATCAGTGTCTTTAGGCTTAACCACCTTCAATGTATTAGGTTTATAATGTTATTATGTGCATGTAGCTCCTTACCAGGTGGGATCAGTGTCTTTAGGCTTAACCACCTTCACACCGTTAGGGTTTTCTATAATGTTATTATGCATGGAAGCTCTCACCAGGTGGAATCAGTGTCTTAGGCTTAACCACCTTCACACCGTTAGGGTTTATAATGTTATTATGCATGTAGCTCCTTACCCGGTGGGATCAGTGTCTTTAGGGCTTAACCACCTTCACACCGTTAGGGTTTATAATGTTATTATGCATGTAGCTCCTTATCAGGTGGGATCAGTGTCTTTAGGCTTAACCACCTTCACACCGTTAGGGGGTTTATAATGTTATTATGCATGTAGTCTTTACCAGGTGGGATCAGTGTCTTTAGGCTTAACCACCTTCACACCGTTAGGGTTTATAATGTTATTATGCATGTAGCTCCTTACCAGGGTGGGATCAGTGCCTAGTTTAACCACCTTCACACCGTTAGGGTTTATAATGTTATTATGCATGTAGTCTTCAACAGGTGGGATCAGTGTCTTTAGGCTTAACCACCTTCACACCGTTAGGGTTTATAATGTTATTATGCATGTAGCTCCTTACCAGGTGGGATCAGTGTCTTTAGCTTAACCACCTTCACACCGTTAGGGTTATACGTTATTATGCATGTAGCTCCTTACCAGGTGGGATCAGTGTCTTTAGGCTTGGTCCACCTTCACACCGTTAGGGTTTATAATGTTATTATGTATGTAGCTCCTTACCAGGTAAGACTGCGTCTTTAGGCTTAACCACCTTCACACCGTTAGGGTTTATAATGTTGATTATGGCTGTCTTTACCAGTGGGATCAGTGCTTTAGGCTTAACCACCTTCACACCGTTAGGGTTTATAATGTTATTATGCATGTAGCTCCTTACCCGGTGGGATCAGTGTCTTTAGGCTTAACCACCTTCACACCGTTAGAATGCATAATGTTATTATGCATGTAGTCTCTTATCAGGTGGGATCAGTGTCTTTAGGCTTAACCACCTTCACACCGTTAGGGTTTATAATGTTATTATGCATGTAGCTCCTTACCAGGTGGGATCAGTGTCTTTAGGCTTAACCACCTTCACACCGTTAGGGTTTATAATGTTATTATGCATGTAGCTCCTTACCAGGTGGGGCCAGTGTCTTTAGGCTTAACCACCTTCACACCGTATTAGGGTTTATAATGTTATTATGCATGTAGCTCCTTACCAGGTGGGATCAGTGTCTTTAGGCTTAACCACCTTCACACCGTTAGGGTTTATAATGTTATTATGCATGTAGCTCCTTACCAGGTGGGATCAGCGTCTTTAGGCTTAACCACCTTCACACCGTTAGGGACATAATGTTATTATGCATGTAGCTCCTTACCAGGTGGGATCAGTGTCTTTAGGCTTAACCACCTTCACACCGTTAGGGTTTATAATGTTATTATGCATGTAGCTCCTTACCAGGTGGGATCAGTGTCTTTAGGCTTAACCACCTTCACACCGTTAGGGTTTATAATGTTATTATGCATGTAGTCACCCTGCCTCGGTGGGGCCAGTGTCTTTAGGCTTAACCACCTTCACACCGTTAGGGTTTATAATGTTATTATGCACAAGCCTTACCAGGGTGGGATCAGTGTCTTTAGGCTTAACCACCTTCACACCGTTAGGGTTTATAATGTTATTATGCATGTAGCTCCTTACCAGGTGGGATCAGTGTCTTTAGGCTTAACCACCTTCACACCCTAGGTTTATAATGTTATTATGCATGTAGCTCCTTACCAGGTGGGATCAGTGTCTTTAGGCTTAACCACCTTCACACCGTTAGGTTTATAATGTTATTATGCATGTAGCCCTTAACAGGTGGGGCCAGTGTCTTTAGGCTTAACCACCTTCACACCGTTAGGGTTTATAATGTTATTATGCATGTAGCTCTACCAGGTGGGGCCAGTGTCTTTAGGCTTAACCACCTTCACACCGTTAGGGTTTATAATGTTATTATGCATGTAGTTCTTTACCAGGTGGATCAGTGTCTTTTAGGGTTGCAACCACCTTCACACCGTTAGGGTTTATAATGTTATTATGCATGTAGCTCTACCAGGTGGGATCAGTGTCTTTAGGCTTAACCACCTTCACACCGTTAGGGTTTATAATGTTATTATGCATGTAGCTCCTTACCAGGTGGGATCAGTGTCTTTAGGCTTAACCACCTTCACACCGTTAGGGTTTATAATGTTATTATGCATGTATAGCTCCTTACCAGGTGGGGCCAGTGTCTTCTTTAGGCTTAACCACCTTCACACCGTTAGGGTTTATAATGTTATTATGCATGTAGCTCCTTACCAGGTGGGATCAGTGTCTTTAGGCTTAACCACCTTCACACCGTTAGGGTTTATAATGTTATTATGCATGTAGCTCTACCAGGTGGGATCAGTGTCTTTAGGGCTTAACCACCTTCACACCGTTAGGGTTTATAATGTTATTATGCATGTGTTCCTATCAGGTGGGATCAGTGTCTTTAGGCTTAACCACCTTCACACCGTTAGGGCTTATAACGTTATTATGCATGTAGCTCCTTACCAGGTGGGATCAGTGTCTTTAGGCTTAACCACCTTCACACCGTTAGGGTTTATAATGTTATTATGCATGTAGCTCCTTACCAGGTGGGATCAGTGTCTTTAGGCTTAACCACCTTCACACCGTTAGGGTTTATAATGTTATTATGCATGTAGTTCTTTACCAGGTGGGATCAGTGTCTTTAGGGCTTAACCACCTTCACACCGTTAGGGCTTATAATTGTTATGCATGTAGCTCCTTACCAGGTGGGATCAGTGTCTTTAGGCTTAACCACCTTCACACCGTTAGGGTTTATAATGTTATTATGCATGTAGCTCTACTGTGGGACTTTAGGCTTAACCACCTTCACACCAAAGAGTTTATAATGTTATTATATGTAGCTCCTTACCAGGTGGGATCAGTGTCTTTAGGGCTTTCAACTACACTCCCCGCACCGTTAGGGTTTATAATGTTATTATGCATGTAGCTCCTTATCAGGTGGGATCAGTCTTTAGGGTTTAACCACCTTCACACCGTTAGGGTTTGTAATGTTATTATGCATGTAGCTTTCCTTACCAGGTGTGACTGTGTCTTTAGGTTTAACCTACACCTTCACACCGTTAGGGTTTATAATGTTATTATGCATGTGCTCCTTACCAGGTGGGATCAGTGTCTTTAGGTTTAACCACCTTCACACCGGCATAGGGTTTATAATGTTATTATGCATGTAGCTCCTTACCAGGTGGGATCAGTGTCTTTAGGCTTAACCACCTTCACACCGTTAGGCTTATAACGTTATTATGCATGTAGTCTCTTACCAGGTGGGATCATGTCTTTAGGCTTTAACCACCTTCACACCGTTAGGGTTTATAATGTTGGTTGCGCATGTACTTTACCAGGTGGGATCAGTGTCTTTAGGGCTGAACTACCCCCACACCGTTAGGGTTTATAATGTTATTATGCATGTAGCTCCTTGCCTGCAGGTGGATCAGTGTCTTTAGGCTTAACCACCTTCACACCGTTAGGGTTTATAATGTTATTATGCATGTAGCTCCTTACCAGTTGGATCAGTGTCTTTAGGCTTAACCACCTTCACACCGTTAGGGTTTATAATGTTATTATGCATGTAGCTCCTTATCAGGTGGGATCAGTGTCTTTAGGCTTAACCACCTTCACACTGTTAGGGTTTATAATGTTATTATGCATGTAGTTCTTTACCAGGTGGGATCAGTGTCTTTAGGCTTAACCACCTTCTACACCGTTAGTTTATAATGTTATTATGCATGTAGCTCCTTACCAGGTGGGATCAGTGTCTTTAGGCTTAACCACCTTCACACCGTTAGGGTTTATAATGTTATTATGCATGTAGCTCTATCAGGTGGGATCAGTGTCTTTAGGCTTAACCACCTTCACACCGTTAGGCTTATAATGTTATTATGCATGTAGCTCCTTACCAGGTGGGATCAGTGTCTTTAGGCTTAACCACCTTCACACCGTTAGGGTTTATAATGTTATTATGCATGTAGCTCCTTACCAGGTGGGATCAGTGTCTTTAGGCTTAACCACCTTCACACCGTTAGGGTTTATAATGTTATTATGCATGTAGCTCCTTACCAGGTGGATCAGTGTCTTTAGGCTTAACCACCTTCACACCGTTAGGGTTTATAATGTTATTATGCATGTAGCTCCTTACCAGGTGGGATCAGTGTCTTTAGGCTTAACCACCTTCACACCGTTAGGGTTTATAATGTTATTATGCATGTAGCTCCTTACCAGGTGGGGCCAGTGTCTTTAGGCTTAACCACCTTCACACCGTTAGGGTTTACACTATTATGCATGTAGCCCTTACCAGGTGGGGCCAGTGTCTTTAGGCTTAACCACCTTCTGCCACCGTTAGGGTTTATAATGTTATTATGCATGTAGCACCTTACCAGGTGGACTGTGTGTCTTTAGGCTTAACCACCTTCACACCGTTAGGGTTTAAGAACAGTTATTATGCATGCAGCCTTACTGAGTGGATCAGTGTCTTTAGGCTTAACCACCTTCACACCGTTAGGGTTTATAATGTTATTATGCATGGTGGTGGAAATTCTTACCAGGTGGGACTGTGTCTTTAGGCTTAACCACCTTCACACCGTTAGGTCATAATGTGCTACAGCATGTAGCTCCTTACCAGGTGGGGCCAGTGTCTTCTAGGCGAACCACCTCACACCGTTAGGGTTTATAATGTTATTATGCATGTAGCTCCTTACCAGGTGGGATCAGTGTCTTTAGGCTTAACCACCTTCTTCACACCGTTAGGGTTTATAATGTTATTATGCATAGCCTCTACCAGGTGGGATCATGTCTTTAGGCTTAACCACCTTCACAACGTTAGGGTTTACAATGTTATTATGCATGTAGCTCCCTTACCAGGTGGGATCAGTGTCTTTAGGCTTAACCACCTTCACACCGTTAGGGTTTATAATGTTATTATGCATGTAGCCCTCTACCAGGTGGGATCATGTCTTTAGGCTTAACCACCTTCACACCGTTAGGGTTTATAATGTTATTATGCATGTAGCTCCTTACCAGGTGGGATCAGTAGCCTTAGCTTAATCCACTCTGCCACCGTTAGGTCATATAATGTTATTATGCATGTAGCTCCCTACTGCAGGTGGATCAAAGGTCTTTAGCTTAACCTGCACCACACCGTTAGGGTTTCTATAATGTTATTATGCATGTAGCTCCTTACCAGGTGGGATCAGTGTTTTAGGCTTAACCACCTTCACACCGTTAGAGTTTCATAATGTTATTATGCATGTAGCCCTTACCAGGTGGGCCAGTGTTCTAGGTTTAACCACCTTCACACCGTTAGGTTTATAATGTTATTATGCATGTAGCTCCTTACCAGGTGGGGCCAGTGTCTTTAGGTTTAACCACCTTCACACCGTTAGGGTTTATAATGTTATTATGCATGTAGCACCTTACCAGGTGGGATCAGTGTCTTTAGGCTTAACCACCTTCACACCGTTAGGGTTTATACTATTATGCATGTAGCTCCTTACCAGGGTGGGATCAGTGTCTTTAGGCTTAACCACCTTCACACCGTTAGGGTTTATAATGTTATTATGCATGTAGCTCCTTACCAGGTGGGATCAGTGTCTTTAGGCTTAACCACCTTCACACCGTTAGGGTTTATAATGTTATTATGCATGTAGCACCTTACCAGGTGGGATCAGTGTCTTTAGGCTTAACCACCTTCACACCGTTAGGGTTTATAATGTTATTATGCATGTAGCTCCTTACCAGGTGGGGCCAGTGTCTTTAGGCTTAACCACCTTCACACCGTTAGGCTTGTACGTTATTATGCATGTAGCTCCTTACCAGGTGGGGCCAGTGTCTTTAGGGCTTAACCACCTTCACACCGTTAGGGTTTATAATGTTATTATGTCAGGCCCTTACCATGTGGGGCCAGTGGTTCTAGGGCTTAACCACCTTCACACTAGGGTTTATAATGTTATTATGCATGTAGCTCCTTACCAGGTGGGATCAGTGTCTTTAGGCTTAACCACCTTCACACCGTTAGGGTTTATAATGTTATTATGCATGTAGCTCCTTACCAGGTGGGATCAGTATTCCTTAGGCTTAACCACCTTCAATAATCGTTAGGCTTATAATGTTATTATGCATGTAGCACCTTACCAGGTGGGATCAGTGGCCTTTTAGGCTTAACCACCTTCACACCGTTAGGGTTTATAATGTTATTATGCATGTAGCCTCTTACCAGGTGGGGCCAGTGTCTTTAGGCTTAACCACTCACACCGTTAGGGTTTATAATGTTATTATGCATGGAAGGCCCTTACCAGGTGGGGCCAGTGTCTTTAGGCTTAACCACCTTCACACCGTTAGGGTTTATAATGTTATTATATGCAGTCTTTTTACCAGGTGGGATCAGTGTGTCTTTAGGTTTAACCACCCTCACACCGTTAGGGTTTATAATGTTATTATGCATGTAGCCTCTTACCAGGTGGGATCAGTGTCTTTAGGCTTAACCACCTTTCCACACCGTTAGGGTTTATAATGTTATTATGCATGTAGCTCCTTACCAGGTGGAAGTGTCTTTAGGCTTAACCACCTCACAATTAGGGTTTATAATGTTATTATGCATGTAGCACCTTACCAGGTGGGATCAGTGTCTTTAGGCTTAACCACCTTCACACCGTTAGGGTTTATAATGTTATTATGCATGTAGCCCACCAGGTGGGGCCAGTGTCTTTAGGCTTAACCACCTTCACACCGTTAGGTTTATAATGTTATTATGCATGTAGCTCCTTACCAGGTGGGGCCAGTGTCTTTAGGCTTAACCACCTTCACACCGTTAGGGTTTATAATGTTATTATGCATGTAGCTCCTACCACAGGTGGGATCAGTGTCTTTAGGCTTAACCACCTTCACACCGTTAGGGTTTATAATGTTATTATGTATACAGTTCCTTACCAGGTGGGATCAGTGTCTTTAGGCTTAACCACCTTCACACCGTTAGGGTTTATAATGTTATTATGCATGTAGCTCCTTACCAGGTGGGGCCAGTAGGCTTAACCACCTTCACACCGTTAGGGTTTATAATGTTATTATGCATGTAGCTCCTTACCAGGTGGGATAAGTGTCTTTAGGCTTAACCACCTTCACACCGTTAGGGTTTATAAAGTTATTATGCATGTAGCTCCTTACCCGGTGGGATCAGTGTCTTTAGGCTTAACCACCTTCACACCGTTAGGGTTTATAATGTTATTATGCATGTAGCTCCTTATCAGGTGGGATCAGTGTCTTTAGGCTTAACCACCTTCACACCGTTAGGGTTTATAATGTTATTATGCATGTAGCTCCTTATCAGGTGGGATCAGTGTCTTTAGGCTTAACCACCTTCACACCGTTAGGGTTTATAATGTTATTATGCATGTAGCTCCTTACCAGGTGGGATCAGTGTCTTTAGGCTTAACCACCTTCACACCGTTAGGGTTTTATAATGTTATTATGCATGTAGCTCCTTACCAGGTGGGATCAGTGTCTTTAGGCTTAACCACCTTCACACCGTTAGGGTTTATAATGTTATTATGCATGTAGCTCCTTATCAGGTGGGATCAGTGTCTTTAGGCTTAACCACCTTCACACCGTTAGGGTTTATAATGTTATTATGCATGTAGCTCCTTACCAGGTGGGGCCAGTGTCTTTAGGCTTAACCACCTTCACACCGTTAGGGTTTATAATGTTATTATGCATGTAGCTCCTTACCAGGTGGGGCCAGTGTCTTTAGGCTTAACCACCTTCACACCGTTAGGGTTTATAATGTTATTATGCATGTAGCTCCTTACCAGGTGGGGCCAGTGTCTTAGGCTTAACCACCTTCACACCGTTAGGGGTTTATAATCTTATTATGCATGTAGCTCCTTATCAGGTGGGATCAGTGTCTTTAGGCTTAACCACCTTCACACCGTTAGGGTTTATAATGTTATTATGCATGTAGCTCCTTACCAGGTGGGATCAGTGTCTTTAGGCTTAACCACCTTCACACCGTTAGGGTTTATAATCTTATTATGCATGTAGCTCCTTACCAGGTGGGGCCAGTGTCTTTAGGCTTAACCACCTTCACACCGTTAGGGTTTATAATCTTATTATGCATGTAGCCTTTATCAGGTGTGGGATCAGTGTCTTTAGTTTAACCACCTTCACACCGTTAGGGTTTATAATGTTATTATGCATGTAGCTCCTTACCAGGTGGGATCAGTGTCTTTAGGCTTAACCACCTTCACACCGTTAGGGTTTATAATGTTATTATGCATGTAGCTCTCAACAGGTGGGGCCAGTGTCTTTAGGTTTAACCACCTTCACACCGTTAGGGTTTATAATGTTATTATGCATGTAGCCTCTTACCAGGTGGGATCAGTGTCTTTAGGCTTAACCACCTTCACACCGTTAGGTTTATAATGTTATTATGCATGTAGCTCCTTATCAGGTGGGATCAGTGTCTTTAGGCTTAATCACCTTCACACCGTTAGGGTTTATAATGTTATTATGCATGTAGCTCCTTACCAGGTGGGGCCAGTGTCTTTAGGCTTAACCACCTTCACACCGTTAGGGTTTATAATGTTATTATGCATGTAGCTCCTTACCAGGTGGATCAGTGTCTTTAGGCTTAACCACCTTCACACCGTTAGGGGTTTATAATGTTATTATGCATGTAGCTCCTTACCAGGTGGGGCCAGTGTCTTTAGGCTTAACCACCTTTCACACCGTTAGGGTTTATAATGTTATTATGCATGTGTAGCTCCTTACCAGGTGGGATCAGTGTCTTTAGGCTTAACCACCTTCACACCGTTAGGGTTTATAATGTTATTGGCGTGCATGTAGCTCCTTACCAGGTGGGCCAGTGTCTTTAGGCTTAACCACCTTCACACCGTTAGGGTTTATAATGTTATTATGCATGTAGCTCCTTACCAGGTGGGATCAGTGTCTTTAGGCTTAACCACCTTCACACCGTTAGGGTTTATAATGTTATTATGCATGTAGCTCTTATCAGGTGGGGCCAGTGTCTTTAGGCTTAACCACCTTCACACCGTTAGGGTTTATAATGTTATTATGCATGTAGCTCTCACCAGGTGGGATCAGTGTCTTTAGGCTTAACCACCTTCACACCGTTAGGGTTTATAATGTTATTATGCAGCGTAGTTCTTTACCAGGTGGGGCCAGTGTCTTTAGGCTTAACCACCTTCACACCGTTAGGGTTTATAATGTTATTATGCATGGAAGCCCTCATCAGGTGGGGGCCAGCGTCTTCTTAGGCTTAACCACCTTCACACCGTTAGGGTTTATAATGTTATTATGCATGTAGCTCCTTACCAGGTGGGGCCAGTGTCTTTAGGCTTAACCACTCCTCACACCGTTAGGTTTATAATCTTATTATGGCGCTCCTTATCAGGTGGGATCAGTGTCTTTAGGCTTAACCACCTTCACACCGTTAGGGTTTATAATGTTATTATGCATGTAGCTCCTTACCAGGTGGGGCCAGTGTCTTTAGGCTTAACCACCTTCACACCGTTAGGGTTTATAATGTTATTATGCATGTAGCTCCTTACCAGGTGGGGCCAGTGTTCAGGCTTAACCACCTTCACACCGTTAGGGTTTATAATCTTATTATGCATGTAGCTCCTTATCAGGTGGGATCAGTGTCTTTAGGCTTAACCACCTTCACACCGTTAGGGTTTATAATGTTATTATGCATGTAGCTCTTTATCAGGTGGGGCTATGTCTTTAGGCTTAACCACCTTCACACCGTTAGGGTTTATAATGTTATTATGCATGTAGTCTTCTACCAGGTGGGATCAGTGTCTTTAGGTTGAACCACCTTCACACCGTTAGGGTTTATAATCTTATTATGCATGTAGCCTTGGTCAGGTGGGACTGGGTGTCTTTAGGCTTAACCACCTTCACACCGTTAGGGTTTATAATGTTATTATGCATGTACCCTTAACAGGTGGGGCCAGTGTCTTTAGGCTTAACCACCTTCACACCGTTAGGTTTATAATGTTATTATGTATGTAGCTCCTTACCAGGTGGGGCCAGTGTCTTTAGGCTTAACCACCTTCACACCGTTAGGGTTTATAATCTTATTATGCATGTGAAGCCCTTATCAGTGGATCAGTGTCTTCAGCTTTAACCACCTTCACACCGTTAGGGTTTATAATGTTATTATGCATGTAGCCTCTTACCAGGGTGGGGCCAGTGTCTTTAGGCTTAACCACTCACACCGTTAGGGTTTATAATGTTATTATGCATGTAGCTCTACCAGGTGGGATCAGTGTCTTTAGGCTTAACCACCTTCACACCGTTAGGGTTTATAATCTTATTATGCATGTAGCTCCTTATCAGGTGGGATCAGTGTCTTTAGGCTTAACCACCTTCACACCGTTAGGGTTTATAATGTTATTATGCATGTAGCTCCTTACCAGGTGGGGCCAGTGTCTTTAGGCTTAACCACCTTCACACCGTTAGGGTTTATAATGTTATTATGCATGTAGCTCCTTACCAGGTGGGGCCAGTGTCTTTAGGCTTAACCACCTTCACACCGTTAGGGTTTATAATCTTATTATGCATGTAGCTCCTTATCAGGTGGGATCAGTGTCTTTAGGCTTAACCACCTTCACACCGTTAGGGTTTATAATGTTATTATGCATGTAGCTCCTTACCAGGTGGGGCCAGTGCTTTTAGGCTTAACCACCTTCACACCGTTAGGGTTTATAATCTTATTATGCATGTAGCTCCTTATCAGGTGGGATCAGTGTCTTTAGGCTTAACCACCACACCGTTAGGGTTTATAATGTTATTATGCATGTAGCTCTCTACCAGGTGGGGCCAGTGTCTTTAGGCTTAACCACCTTCACACCGTTAGGGTTTATAATGTTATTATGCATGTAGCTCCTTATCAGGTGGGATCAGTGTCTTTAGGCTTAACCACCTTCACACCGTTAGGGTTTATAATCTTATTATGCATGTAGCTCCTTATCAGGGGTGGGATCAGTGTCTTTAGGCTTAACCACCTTCACACCGTTAGGGTTTATAATGTTATTATGCATGTAGCTCTCTACCAGGTGTGGGGCCAGTGTCTTTAGGCTTAACCACCTTCACACCGTTAGGGTTTATAATGTTATTATGCATGTAGCTCCTTACCAGGTGGGATCAGTGTCTTTAGGCTTAACCACCTTCACGACCGTTAGGGTTTATAATGTTATTATGCATGTAGCTCCTTACCAGTGGGGCCAGTGTCTTAGGCTTAACCACCTTCACACCGTTAGGGTTTATAATGTTATTATGCATGTAGCTCCTTACCAGGTGGAATCAGTGTCTTTAGGCTGAATCCACCACACCTTTTAGGGTTTATAATGTTATTATGCATGTAGCTCTACTAGGTGGATCAGTGTATAGGCTTAACCACCTTCACACCGTTAGGGTTTATAATGTTATTATGCATGTAGTTCCTTACCAGGTGGGATCAGTGTATATAGGCTTAACCACCTTCACACCGTTAGGGTTTATAATGTTATTATGCATGTAGCTCCTTACCAGGTGGGGCCAGTGTCTTTAGGCTTAACCACCTTCACACCGTTAGGGTTTATAATGTTATTATGTACGTAGCTCCTTACCAGGTGGGATCAGTGTCTTTAGGCTTAACCACCTTCACACCGTTAGGGTTTATAATGTTATTATGCATGTAGCTCCTTACCAGGTGGGGCCAGTGTCTTTAGGGCTTAACCACCTTCACACCGTTAGGGTTTATAATCTTATTATGCAGCATGTAGCTCCTTACCAGGTGGGGCCAGTGTCTTTAGGCTTAACCACCTTCACACCGTTAGGGTTTATAATCTTATTATGCATGTAGCTCCTTATCAGGTGGGATCAGTGTCTTTAGGCTTAACCACCTTCACACCGTTAGGGTTTATAATCTTATTATGCATGTAGCTCCTTACCAGGTGGGGCCAGTGTCTTTAGGCTTAACCACCTTCACACCGTTAGGGTTTATAATCTTATTATGCATGTAGCTCCTTACCAGGTGGGGCCAGTGTCTTTAGGCTTAACCACCTTCACACCGTTAGGGTTTATAATCTTATTATGCATGTAGCTCCTTACCAGGTGGGGATCAGTGTCTTTAGGCTTAACCACCTTCACACCGTTAGGGTTTATAATCTTATTATGCATGTAGCTCCTTACCAGGTGGGGCCAGTGTCTTTAGGCTTAACCACCTTCACACCGTTAGGGTTTATAATCTTATTATGCATGTAGCTCCTTATCAGGTGGGATCAGTGTCTTTAGGCTTAACCACCTTCACACCGTTAGGGTTTATAATCTTATTATGCATGTAGCTCCTTACCAGGTGGGGCCAGTGTCTTTAGGCTTAACCACCTTCACACCGTTAGGGATTTATAATCTTATTATGCATGTAGCTCCTTACCAGGTGGGGCCAGTGTCTTTAGGCTTAACCACCTTCACACCGTTAGGGTTTATAATCTTATTATGCATGTAGCTCCTTACCAGGTGGGATCAGTGTCTTTAGGCTTAACCACCTTCACACCGTTAGGGTTTATAATGTTATTATGCATGTAGCTCCTTACCAGGTGGGGCCAGTGTCTTTAGGCTTAACCACCTTCACACCGTTAGGGTTTATAATCTTATTATGCATGTAGCTCCTTATCAGGTGGGATCAGTGTCTTTAGGCTTAACCACCTTCACACCGTTAGGGTTTATAATGTTATTATGCATGTAGCTCCTTACCAGGTGGGGCCAGTGTCTTTAGGCTTAACCACCTTCACACCGTTAGGGTTTATAATGTTATTATGCATGTAGCTCCTTACCAGGTGGGGCCAGTGTCTTTAGGCTTAACCACCTTCACACCGTTAGGGTTTATAATGTTATTATGCATGTAGCTCCTTACCAGGTGGGATCAGTGTCTTTAGGCTTAACCACCTTCACACCGTTAGGGTTTATAATGTTATTATGCATGTAGCTCCTTACCAGGTGGGGCCAGTGTCTTTAGGCTTAACCACCTTCACACCGTTAGGGTTTATAATGTTATTATGCATGTAGCTCCTTACAGGTGGGGCCAGTGTCTTTAGGCTTAACCACCTTCACACCGTTAGGGTTTATAATGTTATTATGCATGTAGCTCCTTATCAGGTGGGATCAGTGTCTTTAGGCTTAACCACCTTCACACCGTTAGGGTTTATAATGTTATTATGCATGTAGCTCCTTACCAGGTGGGGCCAGTGTCTTTAGGCTTAACCACCTTCACACCGTTAGGGTTTATAATGTTATTATGCATGTAGCTCCTTATCAGGTGGGATCAGTGTCTTTAGGCTTAACCACCTTCACACCGTTAGGGTTTATAATGTTATTATGCATGTAGCTCCTTACCAGGTGGGGCCAGTGTCTTTAGGCTTAACCACCTTCACACCGTTAGGGTTTATAATGTTATTATGCATGTAGCTCCTTACCAGGTGGGGCCAGTGTCTTTAGGCTTAACCACCTTCACACCGTTAGGGTTTATAATCTTATTATGCATGTAGCTCCTTATCAGGTGGGATCAGTGTCTTTAGGCTTAACCACCTTCACACCGTTAGGGTTTATAATGTTATTATGCATGTAGCTCCTTACCAGGTGGGATCAGTGTCTTTAGGCTTAACCACCTTCACACCGTTAGGGTTTATAATCTTATTATGCATGTAGCTCCTTACCAGGTGGGGCCAGTGTCTTTAGGCTTAACCACCTTCACACCGTTAGGGTTTATAATGTTATTATGCATGTAGCTCCTTACCAGGTGGGATCAGTGTCTTTAGGCTTAACCACCTTCACACCGTTAGGGTTTATAATGTTATTATGCATGTAGCTCCTTACCAGGTGGGATCAGTGTCTTTAGGCTTAACCACCTTCACACCGTTAGGGTTTATAATGTTATTATGCATGTAGCTCCTTACCAGGTGGGGCCAGTGTCTTTAGGCTTAACCACCTTCACACCGTTAGGGTTTATAATGTTATTATGCATGTAGCTCCTTACCAGGTGGGATCAGTGTCTTTAGGCTTAACCACCTTCACACCGTTAGGGTTTATAATGTTATTATGCATGTAGCTCCTTACCAGGTGGGATCAGTGTCTTTAGGCTTAACCACCTTCACACCGTTAGGGTTTATAATGTTATTATGCATGTAGCTCCTTATCAGGTGGGATCAGTGTCTTTAGGCTTAACCACCTTCACACCGTTAGGGTTTATAATGTTATTATGCATGTAGCTCCTTACCAGGTGGGGCCAGTGTCTTTAGGCTTAACCACCTTCACACCGTTAGGGTTTATAATGTTATTATGCATGTAGCTCCTTACCAGGTGGGATCAGTGTCTTTAGGCTTAACCACCTTCACACCGTTAGGGTTTATAATGTTATTATGCATGTAGCTCCTTACCAGGTGGGGCCAGTGTCTTTAGGCTTAACCACCTTCACACCGTTAGGGTTTATAATGTTATTATGCATGTAGCTCCTTACCAGGTGGGATCAGTGTCTTTAGGCTTAACCACCTTCACACCGTTAGGGTTTATAATGTTATTATGCATGTAGCTCCCGGTACCAGGTGGGGCCAGTGTCTTTAGGCTTAACCACCTTCACACCGTTAGGGTTTATAATGTTATTATGCATGTAGCTCCTTACCAGGTGGGATCAGTGTCTTTAGGCTTAACCACCTTCACACCGTTAGGGTTTATAATGTTATTATGCATGTAGCTCCTTACCAGGTGGGATCAGTGTCTTTAGGCTTAACCACCTTCACACCGTTAGGGTTTATAATGTTATTATGCATGTAGCTCCTTACCAGGTGGGATCAGTGTCTTTAGGCTTAACCACCTTCACACCGTTAGGGTTTATAATGTTATTATGCATGTAGCTCCTTACCAGGTGGGATCAGTGTCTTTAGGCTTAACCACCTTCACACCGTTAGGGTTTATAATGTTGGTATTATGCATGTAGCTCCTTACCAGGTGGGATCAGTGTCTTTAGGCTTAACCACCTTCACACCGTTAGGGTTTATAATGTTATTATGCATGTAGCTCCTTATCAGGTGGGATCAGTGTCTTTTAGGCTTAACCACCTTCACACCGTTAGGGTTTATAATGTTATTATGCATGTAGCTCCTTACCAGGTGGGGCCAGTGTCTTTAGGCTTAACCACCTTCACACCGTTAGGTTTATAATGTTATTATGCATGTAGCTCCTTACCAGGTGGGATCCAGTGTCTTTAGGCTTAACCACCTTCACACCGTTAGGGTTTATAATGTTATTATGCATGTAGCTCCTTACCAGGTGGGGCCAGTGTCTTTAGGCTTAACCACCTTCACACCGTTAGGGTTTATAATGTTATTATGCATGTAGCTCCTTACCAGGTGGGGCCAGTGTCTTTAGGCTTAACCACCTTCACACCGTTAGGGTTTATAATGTTATTATGCATGTAGCTCCTTACCAGGTGGGATCAGTGTCTTTAGGCTTAACCACCTTCACACCGTTAGGGTTTATAATGTTATTATGCATGTAGCTCCTTACCAGGTGGGATCAGTGTCTTTAGGCTTAACCACCTTCACACCGTTAGGGTTTATAATGTTATTATGCATGTAGCTCCTTACCAGGTGGGGCCAGTGTCTTTAGGCTTAACCACCTTCATACACCTGTTAGGGTTTATAATGTTATTATGCATGTAGCTCCTTACCAGGTGGGGCCAGTGTCTTTAGGCTTAACCACCTTCACACCGTTAGGGTTTATAATGTTATTATGCGTATAGCTCCTTACCAGGTGGGGCCAGTGTCTTTAGGCTTAACCACCTTCACACCGTTAGGGTTTATAATGTTATTATGCATGTAGCTCCTTACCAGGTGGGATCAGTGTCTTTAGGCTTAACCACCTTCACACCGTTAGGGTTTATAATGTTATTATGCATGTAGCTCCCTTATCAGGTGGGATCAGTGTCTTTAGGCTTAACCACCTTCACACCGTTAGGGTTTATAATGTTATTATGCATGTAGCTCCTTACCAGGTGGGATCAGTGTCTTTAGGCTTAACCACCTTCACACCGTTAGGGTTTATAATGTTATTATGCATGTAGCTCCTTATCCAGGTGGGATCAGTGTCTTTAGGCTTAACCACCTTCACACCGTTAGGGTTTATAATGTTATTATGCATGTAGCTCCTTACCAGGTGGGGCCAGTGTCTTTAGGCTTAACCACCTTCACACCGTTAGGGTTTATAATGTTATTATGCATGTAGCTCACTTACCAGGTGGGGATCCAGTGTCTTTAGGCTTAACCACCTTCACACCGTTAGGGTTTATAATGTTATTATGCATGTAGCTCCTTACCAGGTGGGATCCAGTGTCTTTAGGCTTAACCACCTTCACACCGTTAGGGTTTATAATGTTATTATGCATGTAGCTCCTTATCAGGTGGGATCAGTGGGTCTTTAGGCTTAACCACCTTCACACCGTTAGGGTTTATAATGTTATTATGCATGTAGCTTCACCAGGTGGGATCCAGTGTCTTTAGGCTTAACCACCTTGGTTCAGGTTAGGGTTTATAATGTTATTATGCATGTAGCTCCTTATCCAGGTGGGATCAGTGTCTTTAGGCTTAACCACCTTCACACCGTTAGGGTTTATAATGTTATTATGCATGTAGCTCCTTACCCAGGTGGGATCCAGTGTCTTTAGGCTTAACCACCTTCACACCGTTAGGGTTTATAATGTTATTATGCATGTAGCTCCTTACCAGGTGGGATCAGTGTCTTTAGGCTTAACCACCTTCACACCGTTAGGGTTTATAATGTTATTATGCATGTAGCTCCTTACCAGGTGGGGCCAGTGTCTTTAGGCTTAACCACCTTCACACCGTTAGGGTTTATAATGTTATTATGCATGTAGCTCCTTATCAGGTGGGATCAGTGTCTTTAGGCTTAACCACCTTCACACCGTTAGGGTTTATAATGTTATTATGCATGTAGCTCCTTACCAGGTGGGGCCAGTGTCTTTAGGCTTAACCACCTTCTTACACCGTTAGGGTTTATAATGTTATTATGCATGTAGCTCCTTATCAGGTGGGATCAGTGTCTTTAGGCTTAACCACCTTCACACCGTTAGGGTTTATAATGTTATTATGCATGTAGCTCCTTACCATGGTGGATCAGTGTCTCTAGGCTTAACCACCTTCACACCGTTAGGGTTTATAATGTTATTATGCATGTAGCTCCTTACCAGGTGGGATCAGTGTCTTTAGGCTTAACCACCTTCACACCGTTAGGGTTTATAATGTTATTATGCATGTAGCTCTTATCAGGTGGGATCAGTGTCTTTAGGCTTAACCACCTTCACACCGTTAGGGTTTATAATGTTATTATGCATGTAGCTCCTTACCAGGTGGGATCAGTGTCTTTAGGCTTAACCACCTTCTTACACCGTTAGGGTTTATAATGTTATTATGCATGTAGCTCCTTACCAGGTGGGATCAGTGTCTTTAGGCTTAACCACCTTCACACCGTTAGGGTTTATAATGTTATTATGCATGTAGCTCCTTACCAGGTGGGATCAGTGTCTTTAGGCTTAACCACCTTCACACCGTTAGGGTTTATAATGTTATTATGCATGTAGCTCCTTACCAGGTGGGATCAGTGTCTTTAGGCTTAACCACCTTCACACCGTTAGGGTTTATAATGTTATTATGCATGTAGCTCCTTACCAGGTGGGATCAGTGTCTTTAGGCTTAACCACCTTCACACCGTTAGGGTTTATAATGTTATTATGCATGTAGCTCCTTACCAGGTGGGATCAGTGTCTTTAGGCTTAACCACCTTCACACCGTTAGGGTTTATAATGTTATTATGCATGTAGCTCCTTACCAGGTGGGATCAGTGTCTTTAGGCTTAACCACCTTCACACCGTTAGGGTTTATAATGTTATTATGCATGTAGCTCCTTACCAGGTGGGATCAGTGTCTTTAGGCTTAACCACCTTCACACCGTTAGGGTTTATAATGTTATTATGCATGTAGCTCCTTACCAGGTGGGATCAGTGTCTTTAGGCTTAACCACCTTCACACCGTTAGGGTTTATAATGTTATTATGCATGTAGCTCCTTACCAGGTGGGATCAGTGTCTTTAGGCTTAACCACCTTCACACCGTTAGGGTTTATAATGTTATTATGCATGTAGCTCCTTACCAGGTGGGATCAGTGTCTTTAGGCTTAACCACCTTCACACCGTTAGGGTTTATAATGTTATTATGCATGTAGCCTCCTTACCAGGTGGGATCAGTGTCTTTAGGCTTAACCACCTTCACACCGTTAGGGTTTATAATGTTATTATGCATGTAGCTCCTTACCAGGTGGGATCAGTGTCTTTAGGCTTAACCACCTTCACACCGTTAGGGTTTATAATGTTATTGCTATGCATGTAGCTCCTTACCAGGTGGGATCAGTGTCTTTAGGCTTAACCACCTTCACACCGTTAGGGTTTATAATGTTATTATGCATGTAGCTCCTTACCAGGTGGGATCAGTGTCTTTAGGCTTAACCACCTTCACACCGTTAGGGTTTATAATGTTATTAGTGCATGTAGCTCCTTACCAGGTGGGGCCAGTGTCTTTAGGCTTAACCACCTTCACACCGTTAGGGTTTATAATGTTATTATGCATGTAGCTCCTTACCAGGTGGGATCAGTGTCTTTAGGCTTAACCACCTTCACACCGTTAGGGTTTATAATGTTATTATGCATGTAGCTCCTTACCAGGTGGGATCAGTGTCTTTAGGCTTAACCACCTTCACACCGTTAGGGTTTATAATGTTATTATGCATGTAGCTCCTTACCAGGTGGGATCAGTGTCTTTAGGCTTAACCACCTTCACACCATTAGGGTTTATAATGTTATTATGCATGTAGCTCCGTACCAGGTGGGATCAGTGTATATAGGCTTAACCACCTTCACACCATTAGGGTTTATAATGTTATTATGCATGTAGCACCTTACCAGGTGGGATCAGTGTCTTTAGGCTTAACCACCTTCACACCGTTAGGGTTTATAATGTTATTATGCATGTAGCTCCTTACCAGGTGGGATCAGTGTCTTTAGGCTTAACCACCTTCACACCGTTAGGGTTTATAATGTTATTATGCATGTAGCTCCTTACCAGGTGGGATCAGTGTCTTTAGGCTTAACCACCTTCACACCGTTAGGGTTTATAATGTTATTATGCATGTAGCTCCTTACCAGGTGGGATCAGGTGTCTTTAGGCTTAACCACCTTCACACCGTTAGGGTTTATAATGTTATTATGCATGTAGGCTCCATTACCCAGGTGGGATCAGTGTCTTTAGGCTTAAGCCACCTTCACACCGTTAAGGGTTTATAATGTTATTATGCATGTAGCTCCTTACCAGGTGGGATCCCGGTTGTCTTTAGGGCTTAACCACCTTCACACCGTTAGGGTTTTTTATAATGTTATTATGCCATGTAGCTCCTTTATCCAAGGTGGGATCA
>JBBBDQ010027275.1:0-18577 GCA_037127315.1 Ascarosepion bandense | reverse complement strand
TTGCTCAACTGTGCGCCACACATAATAATCAAAGGGGCCGCAGACTAGATAGTTAGGTGGCCAGATGTAAGGGCATATGTGGCCGCAGATATTGCTTGATAACCATGACTGGTTTCTCTTATAAGGGGCTTGGGGCTGAGGCGTGTCGCTAGATATAGTGCCTTCTAGCAGCCACCCTCTTGCTCAACTGTGCGCCACACATAAGAATCAAAGGGGCCGCAGACTAGATAGTTAGGTGGCCAGATGTAAGGGCATATGTGGCCGCAGATATTGCTTGATAACCATGACTGTTTTCTCTTGTAATCGGCTTGGGGCTGAGGCGTGTCGCTAGTATATTGCCTTCTAGCAGCCACCCTCTTGCTCAACTGTGCGCCACACATAATAATCAAAGGGGCCGCAGACTAGATAGTTAGGTGGCCAGATGTAAGGGCATATGTGGCCGCAGATATTGTTTGATAACCATGACTGGTTTCTCTTGTAAGCGGCTTGGGGCTGAGGCGTGTCGCTAGACATAGTGCCTTCTAGCAGCCACCCACTTGCTCAACTGTGCGCCACACATAAGAATCAAAGGGGCCGCAGACTAGATAGTTAGGTGGCCAGATGTAAGGGCATATGTGGCCGCAGATATTGCTTGATAACCATGACTGGTTTCTCTTGTAAGCGGCTTGCGGCTGAGGCGTGTCGCTAGATATAGTGCCTTCTAGCAGCCACCCTCTTGCTCAACTGTGCGCCACACATAATAATCAAAGGGGCCGCGAACTAGATAGTTAGGTGGCCAGATGTAAGGGCATATGTGGCCGCAGATATTGCTTGATAACCATGACTGGTTTCTCTTGTAAGCGGCTTGGGGCTGAGGCGTGTCGCTAGATATAGTGCCTTCTAGCAGCCACCCTCTTGCTCAACTGTGCGCCACACATAATAATCAAAGGGGCCGCAGACTAGATAGTTAGGTGGCCAGATGTAAGGGCATATGTGGCCGCAGATATTGCTTGATAACCATGACTGGTTTCTCTTATAAGGGAGCTTGGGGCTGAGGCGTGTCGCTAGATATAGTGCCTTCCTAGCAGCCACCCTCTTGCTCAACTGTGCGCCACACATAAGAATCAAGGGGCCGCGAACTAGATAGTTAGGTGGCCAGATGTAAGGGCATATGTGGCCGCAGATATTGTTTGATAACCATGACTGGTTTCTCTTGTAAGCGGCTTGCGGCTGAGGCGTGTCGCTAGATATAGTGCCTTCTAGCAGCCCTCTTGCTCAACTGTGCGCCACACATAATAATCAAGGGCGCAGACTAGATAGTTAGGTGGCCAGATGTAGGGGCATATGTGGCCGCAGATATTGCTCTTGATAACCATGACTGGTTTTTCTCTTGTAAGCGGCTTGCGGCTGAGGCGTGTCGCTAGATATAGTGCCTTCTAGCAGCCACCCTCTTGCTCAACTGTGCGCCACACATAATAATCAAAGGGGCCGCAGACTAGATAGTTAGGTGGCCAGATGTAAGGGCATATGTGGCCGCAGATATTGCTTGATAACCATGACTGGTTTCTCTTGTAAGCGGCTTGCGGCTGAGGCGTGTCGCTAGATATAGTACCTTCTAGCAGCCACCCTCTTGCTCAACTGTGCGCCACACATAATAATCAAAGGGGCCGCAGACTAGATAGTTAGGTGGCCAGATGTAAGGGCATATGTGGCCGCAGATATTGCTTGATAACCATGACTGGTTTCTCTTGTAAGCAGCTTGCGTGACAGAGGACGTGTCTTGGATATAGTGCCTTCAGCAGCCACCTCTTGCTCAACTGTGCACACACCAACCAGTAAAGGGACGAGACTAGGCGTTGGATGGCAGATGTAAGGGCATATGTGGCCGCAGATATTGTTTGATAACCATGACTGGTTTCTCTTGTAAGCGGCTTGCGGCTGAGGCGTGTCGCTAGATATAGTGCCTTCTAGCAGCCACCCTCTTGCTCAACTGTGCGCCACACATAATAATCAAAGGGGCCGCAGACTAGATAGTTAGGTGGTCAGATGTAAGGGCATATGTGGCCGCAGATATTGCTTGATAACCATGACTGGTTTCTCTTGTAAGCGGCTTGCGGCTGAGGCGTGTCGCTAGATATAGTGCCTTCTAGCAGCCACCCTATTGCTCAACTGTGCGCCACACATAATAATCAAAGGGGCCGCAGACTAGATAGTTAGGTGGCCAGATGTAAGGGCATATGTGGCCGCAGATATTGCTTGATAACCATGACTGGTTTCTCTTGTAAGCGGCTTGGGGCTGAGGCGTGTCGCTAGATATAGTGCCTTCTAGCAGCCACCTCTTGCTCAACTGTGCGCCACACATAATAATCAAAGGGGCCGCAGACTAGATAGTTAGGTGGCCAGATGTAAGGGCATATGTGGCCGCAGATATTGCTTGATAACCATGACTGGTTTCTCTTATAAGGGGCAGGGGGCTGAGGCGTGTCGCTAGATATAGTGCCTTCTAGCAGCCACCCTCTTGCTCAACTGTGCGCCACACATAATAATCAAAGGGGCCGCAGACTAGATAGTTAGGTGGCCAGATGTAAGGGCATATGTGGCCGCAGATGTGTGATAACCATGACTGGTTTATCTTAAAGGGCAGGGCTGAGGCGTGTCGCTAGATATAGTGCCTTCTAGCAGCCACCCTATTGCTCAACTGTGCGCCACATAATCAAAGGGGCCGCAGACTAGATAGTTAGGTGGCCAGATGTAAGGGCATATGTGGCCGCAGATATTGCTTGATAACCATGACTGGTTTCTCTTGTAAGCGGCGGGGCTGAGGCGTGTCGCTAGATATAGTGCCTTTAGCAGCCACCCTCTTGCTCAACTGTGCGCCACATAATAATCAAAGGGGCCGCAGACTAGATAGTTAGGTGGCCAGATGTAAGGGCATATGTGGCCGCAGATATTGCTTGATAACCATGACTGGTTTCTCTTGTAAGCGGCTTGCGGCTGAGGCGTGTCGCTAGATATAGTGCCTTCTAGCAGCCACCCTATTGCTCAACTGTGCGCCACACATAATAATCAAAGGGCCGCAGACTAGATAGTTAGGTGGCCAGATGTAAGGGCATATGTGGCCGCAGATATTTGCTTGATAACCATGACTGGTTTCTCTTGTAAGCGGCTTGGGGCTGAGGCGTGTCGCTAGATATAGTGCCTTCTAGCAGCCACCCTCTTGCTCAACTGTGCGCCACACATAATAATCAAAGGGGCCGCAGACTAGATAGTTAGGTGGCCAGATGTAAGGGCATATGTGGCCGCAGATATTGCTTGATAACCATGACTGGTTTCTCTTATAAGGGGCTTGGGGCTGAGGCGTGTCGCTAGATATAGTGCCTTCTAGCAGCTTCACCCTCTTGCTCAACTGTGCGCCACACATAAGAATCAAAGGGGCCGCAGACTAGATAGTTAGGTGGCCAGATGTAAGGGCATATGTGGCCGCAGATATTGCTTGATAACCATGATTGGTTTCTCTTGTAAAGCGGCTTGGGGCTGAGGCGTGTCGCTAGATATAGTGCCTTCTAGCAGCCACCCTCTTGCTCAACTGTGCGCCACACATAATAATCAAAGGGGCCGCAGACTAGATAGTTGGGTGGCCAGATGTAAGGGCATATGTGGCCGCAGATATTGCTTGATAACCATGATTGGTTTCTCTTGTAAGCGGCTTGGGGCTGAGGCGTGTCGCTAGATATAGTGCCTTCTGGCAGCCACCCTCTTGCTCCATGTGCGCCACACATAATAATCAAAGGGGCCGCAGACTAGATAGTTGGGTGGCCAGATGTAAGGGCATATGTGGCCGCAGATATTGCTTGATAGCCATGATTGGTTTCTCTTGTAAGCGGCTTGGGGCTGAGGCGTGTCGCTAGATATAGTGCTCTAGCAGCCACCCTCTTGCTCAACTGTGCGCCACACATAATAATCAAAGGGGCCGCAGACTAGATAGTTAGGTGGCCAGATGTAGAGGCATATGTGGCCGCAGATATTACTTGATAACCATGATTGGTTTCTCTTGTAAGCGGCTTGGGGCTGAGGCGTGTCGCTAGATATAGTGCCTTCTAGCAGCCACCTCTTGCTCAACTGTGCGCCACCCCCATAATAATCAAAGGGCCGCAGAATAGATAGTTAGGTGGCCAGATGTAAGGGCATATGTGGCCGCAGATATTGCTTGATAACCATGACTGGTTTCTCTTATAAGGGGCTTGGGGCTGAGGCGTGTCGCTAGATATAGTGCCTTCTAGCAGCCACCCTCTTGCTCAACTGTGCGCCACACATAATAATCAAAGGGGCCGCAGACTAGATAGTTAGGTGGCCAGATGTAAGGGCATATGTGGCCGCAGATATTGCTTGATAACCATGATTGGTTTCTCTTGTAAGCGGCTTGGGGCTGAGGCGTGTCGCTAGATATAGTGCCTTCTAGCAGCCACCCTCTTGCTCAACTGTGCGCCACACATAATAATCAAAGGGGCCGCAGACTAGATAGTTAGGTGGCCAGATGTAAGGGCATATGTGGCCGCAGATATTGCTTGATAACCATGATTGGTTTCTCTTGTAAGCGGCTTGGGGCTGAGGCGTGTCGCTAGATATAGTGCCTTCTAGCAGCCACCCTCTTGCTCAACTGTGCGCCACACATAATAATCAAAGGGGCCGCAGACTAGATAGTTAGGTGGCCAGATGTAAGGGCATATGTGGCCGCAGATACTGCTTGATAACCATGATTGGTTTCTCTTGTAAGCGGCTTGGGGCTGAGGCGTGTTTGCCAGATAGTGCCTTCTAGCAGCCACCCCTCTTGCTCAACTGTGCGCCACAAGGAGATTAATCAAAGGGGCCGCAGACTAGATAGTTAGGTGGCCAGATGTAAGGGCATATGTGGCCGCAGATATTGCTTGATAACCATGACTGGTTTCTCTTGTAAGCGGCTTGGGGCTGAGACGTGTCGCTGGATATAGTGCCTTCTAGCAGCCACCCTCTTTGCCCAACTGTGCGCCATACAGAATAATCAAAGGGGCCGCAGACTAGATAGTTAGGTGGCCAGATGTAAGGGCATATGTGGCCGCAGATATTGCTTGATAACCATGACTGGTTTCTCTTGTAAGCGGCTTGGGGCTGAGACGTGTCGCTAGATATAGTGCCTTTCTAGCAGCTTGCTAATTCTGTTCAACTGTGCGCCACACATAATAATCAAAGGGGCCGCAGACTAGATAGTTAGGTGGCCAGATGTAAGGGCATAGCGGCTTATATTGCTTGATAACCATGACTGGTTTTCTTGTAAGCGGCTTGGGGCTGAGACGTGTCGCTAGATATAGTGCCTTCTAGCAGCCACCCCTTCTTGCTCAACTGTGCGCCACATAATAATCAAAGGGGCCGCAGACTAGATAGTTAGGTGGCCAGATGTAAGGGCATATGTGGCTGCAGATATTGCTTGATAACCATGACTGGTTTCTCTTGTGGGCGGCTTGGGGCTGAGACGTGTCGCTAGATATAGTGCCTTCTAGCAGCCACCCTCTTGCTCAACTGTGCGCCACACATAATAATCAAAGGCCGCAGACTAGATAGTTAGGTGGCCAGATGTAAGGGCATATGTGGCCGCAGATATTGCTTGATAACCATGATTGGTTTCTCTTGTAAGCGGCTTGGGGCTGAGGCGTGTCGCTAGATATAGTGCCTCTAGCAGCCACCCTCTTGCTCAACTGTGCGCCACACATAATAATCAAAGGGGCCGCAGACTAGATAGTTAGTGGCCAGATGTAAGGGCATATGTGGCCGCAGATATTGCTTGATAACCATGATTGGTTTCTCTTGTAAGCGGCTTTTTGGGGCTGAGGCGTGTCGCTAGATATAGTGCCTTCTAGCAGCCAATTCTCTTGCTCAACTGTGCGCCACACATAATAATCAAAGGCCGCAGACTAGATAGTTAGGGTGGCCAGATGTAAGGGCATATGTGGCCGCAGATATTGCTTGATAACCATGATTGGTTTCTCTTGTAAGCGGCTTGGGGCTGAGGCGTGTCGCTAGATATAGTTTTCTAGCAGCCACCCTCTTGCTCAACTGTGCGCCACACATAATAATCAAAGGGGCCGCAGACTAGATAGTTAGGTGGCCAGGATGTAAGGGCATATGTGGCCGCAGATATTGCTTGATAACCATGATTGGTTTCTCTTGTAAGCGGCTTGGGGCTGAGGCGTGTCGCTAGATATAGTGCCTTCTAGCAGCCACCCTCTTGCTCAACTGTGCGCCACACATAATAACTGCGAAGCCCAGATTAGATAGTTAGGTGGCCAGATGTAAGGGCATATGCGGCCGCAGATATTGCTTGATAACCATGATTGGTTTTCTGTAAGCGGCTTGGGGCTGAGGCGTGTCGCTAGATATATGTTTTCTCTAGCAGCCACCCTCTTGCTCAACTGTGCGCCACACATAATAATCAAAGGGGCCGCAGACTAGATAGTTAGGTGGCCAGATGTAAGGGCATATGTGGCCGCAGATATTGCTTGATAACCATGATTGGTTTCTCTTGTAAGCGGCTTGGGGCTGGAGGCGTGTCGCTAGATATAGTGCCTTCTAGCAGCCACCCTATTGCTCAACTGTGCGCCACACATAATAATCAAAGGGGCCGCAGACTAGATAGTTAGGTGGCCAGGATGTAAGGGCATATGTGGCCGCAGATATTGCTTGATAACCATGATTGGTTCTCTTGTAAGTGGCTTGGGCCGAGGCGTGTCGCTAGATATAGTGCCTTCTAGCAGCCACCCTCTTGCTCAACTGTGCGCCACACATAATAATCAAAGGGGCCGCAGACTAGATAGTTAGGTGGCCAGATGTAAGGGCATATGTGGCCGCAGATATTGTTTGATAACCATGACTGGTTTCTCTTGTAATCGGCTTGGGGCTGAGGCGTGTCGCTAGATATAGTGCCTTCTAGCAGCCACCCTCTTGCTCAACTGTGCGCCACACATAATAATCAAAGGGGCCGCAGACAAGATAGTTAGGTGGCCAGATGTAAGGGCATATGTGGCCGCAGATATTGCTTGATAACCATGATTGGTTTCTCTTGTAAGCGGCTTGGGGCTGAGGCGTGTCGCTAGATATATTGCCTTCTAGCAGCCACCCTATTGCTCAACTGTGCGCCACACATAATAATCAAAGGGGCCGCAGACTAGATAGTTAGGTGGCCAGATGTAAGGGCATATGTGGCCGCAGATATTGCTTGATAACCATGACTGGTTTCTCTTGTAAGCGGCTTGGGGCTGAGGCGTGTCGCTAGATATATTGCCTTCTAGCAGCCACCCTCTTGCTCAACTGTGCACCACACATAATAATCAAAGGGGCCGCAGACTAGATAGTTAGGTGGCCAGATGTAAGGGCATATGTGGCCGCAGATATTGCTTGATAACCATGATTGGTTTCTCTTGTAAGCGGCTTGGGGCTGAGGCGTGTCGCTAGATATAGTGCCTTCTAGCAGCCACCCTCTTGCTCAACTGTGCGCCACACATAATAATCAAAGGGGCCGCAGACTAGATAGTTAGGTGGCCAGATGTAAGGGCATATGTGGCCGCAGATATTGTTTGATAACCATGACTGGTTTCTCTTGTAAGCGGCTTGGGGCTGAGGCGTGTCGCTAGATATAGTGCCTTCTAGCAGCCACCCTCTTGCTCAACTGTGCGCCACACATAATAATCAAAGGGGCCGCAGACTAGATAGTTAGGTGGCCAGATGTAAGGGCATATGTGGCCGCAGATATTGCTTGATAACCATGATTGGTTTCTCTTGTAAGCGGCTTGGGGCTGAGGCGTGTCGCTAGATATAGTGCCTTCTAGCAGCCACCCTATTGCTCAACTGTGCGCCACACATAATAATCAAAGGGGCCGCAGACTAGATAGTTAGGTGGCCAGATGTAAGGGCATATGTGGCCGCAGATATTGCTTGATAACCATGACTGGTTTCTCTTGTAAGCGGCTTGGGGCTGAGGCGTGTCGCTAGATATATTGCCTTCTAGCAGCCACCCTATTGCTCAACTGTGCGCCACACATAATAATCAAAGGGGCCGCAGACTAGATAGTTAGGTGGCCAGATGTAAGGGCATATGTGGCCGCAGATATTGCTTGATAACCATGATTGGTTTCTCTTGTAAGCGGCTTGGTACTGAGACGTGTCGCTAGATATAGTGCCTTCTAGCAGCCACCCTATTGCTCAACTGTGCGCCACACATAATAATCAAAGGGGCCGCAGACTAGATAGTTAGGTGGCCAGATGTAAGGGCATATGTGGCCGCAGATATTGCTTGATAAACTATGATTGGTTTCTCTTGTAAGCGGCTTGGGGCTGAGGCGTGCTCAGATGAGAAGCCTTCTAGCAGCCACCCTTTATTGCCCAAAACTGTGCGCCACACATAATAATCAAAGGGGCCGCAGACTAGATAGTTAGGTGGCCAGATGTAAGGCATATGTGGCCGCAGATATTGCTTGATAACCATGACTGGTTTCTCTTGTGTAAGCGGCTTGGGGTTGAAAGGGTCAGATATATTTTCTCTTAGCAGCCACCCTCTTGCTCAACTGTGCACCACACATAATAATCAAAGGGGCCGCAGACTAGATAGTTAGGTGGCCAGATGTATGTTGTATGTGGCCGCAGATATTGCTTGATAACCATGATTGGTTTCTCTTGTAAGCGGTTGAAGTTGAGGCGTGCCGCTAGATATAGTGCCTTCTAGCAGCCACCCTCTTGCTCAACTGTGCGCCACACATAATAATCAAAGGGGCCGCAGACTAGATAGTTAGGTGGCCAGATGTAAGGGCATATGTGGCCGCAGATATTGTTTGCATAACCATGACTGGTTTCTCTTTCTGTAAGCGGGCTTGGGGCTGAGGCGTGTCGCTAGATATAGTGCCTTCTAGCAGCCACCCTTCTTGCTCAACTGTGCGCCACACATAATAATCAAAGGGGCCGCAGACTGTATAGTTAGGTGGCCAGATGCAGGCATATGTGGCCGGATATTGCTTGATAACCATGATTGGTTTCTCTTGTAAGCGGCTTGGGGCTGAGGCGTGTCGCTAGATATAGTGCCTTCTAGCAGCCACCCTATTGCTCAACTGTGCGCCACACATAATAATCAAAGGGGCCGCAGACTAGATAGTTAGGTGGCCAGATGTATGGGCATATGTGGCCGCAGATATTGCTTGATAACCATGACTGCTTCTGTGTTATTGGCTGAGGCGTGTCGCTAGACATTACTTCGCAGCCAACTACGGCGCTCAACTGTGCGCCACACATAATAATCAAAGGGGCCGCAGACTAGATAGTTAGTGGCCAGATGTAAGGGCATATGTGGCCGCAGATATTGCTTGATAACCATGACTGGTTTTCAAAGTGGCTTTGAAGGAGGTATGTCGCTAGATATAGTGCCTTCTAGCAGCCACCCGGCTGCTCAACTGTGCGCCACACATAATAATCAAAGGGCTGCAGACTAGATAGTTAGGTGGCCAGATGTAAGGGCATATGTGGCCGCAGATATTGCTTGATAACCATGACTGGTTTCTCTTGTAAGCGGCTTGGGGCTGAGGCGTGTCGCTGTGGATATATTGTTTTACAGCCACCTTCTATTGCTCAACTGTAGTGCCACACATAATAATCAAAGGGGCTGCAGACTATAGTTATAGGTGGCCAGATGTAGGCATATGTGGCCGTAAGATATTAAGCCAGATAACCATGACTGGTTTCTCTTGTAAGCGGCTTGGGGCTGAGGCGTCGCAAGGATATAGTGCCTTCTAGCAGCCACCCTATTGCTCAACTGTGCGCCAGCACATAATAAATCAAAGGGGCCGCAGACTAGATAGTTAGGTGGCCAGATGTAAGGGCATATGTGGCCGCAGATATTGCTTGATAACCATGACTGGTTTTCTTGTAAGCGGCTTAGCTTAGGTGCGTTGCCAGATATAGTGTTTCTTAGCAGCCACCCTATTGCTCAACTGTGCGCCACACATAATAATCAAAGGGGAAGCCGCAGACTAGATAGTTAGGTGGCCAGATGTAAGGGCATATGTGGCCGCAGATAGGTTTTTGGATAACCATGACTGGTTTCTCTGTAAGCGGCTTGGGGCTGAGGCGTGTCGCTAGATATAGTGCCTTCTAGCAGCCACCCTATTGCTCAACTGTGCGCCACACATAATAATCAAAGGGGCCGCAGACTAGATAGTTAGGGTGGCCAGATGCAGGCGCATATGTGGTCACAGATATTGCTTGATAACCATGACTGGTTTCTCTTGTAAGTGGCTTGGGGCTGAGGCGTGTCGCTAGATATAGTGCCTTCAGCAGCCACCCTATTGCTCAACTGTGCGCCACACATAATAATCAAAGGGCCGCAGACTGGATAGTTAGGTGGCCAGATGTAAGGGCATATGTGGCCGCAGATATTGCTTGATAACCATGACTGGTTTCTCTTGTAAGCGGTTAGCTGAGGCGTGTCGCTAGACATGCGCTTCTTAGCAGCCACCCTTATTGCTCAACTGTGCGCCACACATAATAATCAAAGGGGCCAGACTTTAGATAGTTAGGTGGCCAGATGTAAGGTGGGGCATATGTGGCTGCAGATATTGCTTGATAACCATGACTGGTTTCTCTTGTAAGCGGCTTGGGGCTGAGGCGTGTCGCTAGATATAGTGCCTTCTAGCAGCCACCCTATTGCTCAACTGTGCGCCACACATAATAATCAAAGGGGCCGCAGACTAGATAGTTAGTGGCCAGATGGGTGGGCATATGTGGCCGCAGATATTGCTTGATAACCATGACTGGTTTCTCTTGTAAGCGGCTGAAGGAAGTGTCGCTAGATATAGTGCCTTCTAGCAGCCACCCTATTGCTCAACTGTGCGCCACATAATAATCAAAGGGGCCGCAGACCAGATAGTTAGGTGGCCAGATGTAAGGGCATGTGGCCGCAGATATTGCTTGATAACCATGACTGGTTTTCTTGTAAGCGGCTTGGGGGCTGAGGCGTGTCGCTAGATATAGTGCCTTCAGCAGCCACCCTATTGCTCAACTGTGTGCCACATAATAATCAAAGGGGCCGCAGACTAGATAGGTGGCCAGATGTAAGGGCATATGTGGCCGCAGATATTGCTTGATAACCATGACTGGTTTCTCGTAAGCGGCTTGGGGCTGAGGCGTGTCGCTAGATATATTGCCTTCTAGCAGCCACCCTATTGCTCAACTGTGCGCCACACATAATAATCAAAGGGGCCGCAGACTAGATAGTTAGGTGGCCAGATGTAAGGGCATATGTGGCCGCAGATATTGCTTGATAACCATGACTGGTTTCTCTTGTAAGCGGCTTGGGGCTGAGGCGTGTCGCTAGATATAGTAAGCCTCTAGCAGCCACCCTATTATTCAACTGTGCGCTACACATAATAATCAAAGGGGCCGCAGACTAGATAGTTAGGTGGCCAGATGTAAGGGCATATGTGGCCGCAGATATTGCTTGATAACCATGACTGGTTTCTCTGTAAGCGGCTTGGGGCTGAGGCGTATTGCTAGATATATTGCCTTCAGCAGCCACCCTATTGCTCAACTGTGCGCCACACATAATAATCAAAGGGGCCGCAGACTAGATAGTTAGGTGGCCAGATGTAAGGGCATATGTGGCCGCAGATATTGCTTGATAACCATGACTGGTTTCTCTTGTAAGCGGCTTGGGGCTGAGGCGTGTCGCTAGATATAGTGCCTCTAGCAGCCACCCTATTGCTCAACTGTGCGCCACACATAATAATCAAAGGGGCCGCAGATCAGATAGTTAGGGTGGCCAGATGTAAGGGCATATGTGGCCGCAGATATTGCTTGATAACCATGACTGGTTTCTCTTGTAAGCGGCTTGGGGCTGAGGCGTGTCGCTAGATATATTGCCTTCTAGCAGCCACCCTATTGCTCAACTGTGCGCCACACACACAACTGCCGGGCCGCAGTAGACTAGATAGTTAGGTGGCCAGATGTAAGGGCATATGTGGCCGCAGATATTGCTTGATAACCATGACTGGTTTCTCTTGTAAGCGGCTTGGGGCTGGCGCGTCGCTAGATATAGTGCCTCTTAGCAGCCACCCTATTGCTCAACTGTGCGCCACATATAATAATCAAAGGGGCCGCAGACTAGATAGTTAGGTGGCCAGATGTAAGGGCATATGTGGCCGCAGATATTGCTTGATAACCATGATTGGTTTCTCTTGTAAGCGGCTTGGTACTGAGACGTGTCGCTAGATATAGTGCCTTCTAGCAGCCACCCTTGCTCAACTGTGCGCCACACATAATAATCAAAGGGGCCGCAGACTAGATAGTTAGGTGGCCAGATGTAAGGGCATATGTGGCCGCAGATATTGCTTGATAACCATGACTGGTTTCTCTGTAAGCGGCTTGGGGCTGAGGCGTGTCGCTAGATATATTGCCTTCTAGCAGCCACCCTATTGCTCAACTGTGCGCCACACATAATAATCAAAGGGGCCGCAGACTAGATAGTTAGGTGGCCAGATGTAAGGGCATATGTGGCCGCAGATATTGCTTGATAACCATGACTGGTTTCTCTTGTAAGCGGCTTGGGGCTGAGGCGTGTCGCTAGATATAGTGCCTTCTAGCAGCCACCCTATTGTTTCTCAACTGTGCGCCACACATAATAATCAAAGGGGCCGCAGACCAGATAGTTAGGTGGCCAGATGTAAGGGCATATGTGGCCGCAGATATTGCTTGATAACCATGATTGGTTTCTCTTGTAAGCGGCTTGGTACTGAGACGTGTCGCTAGATATAGTGCCTTCTAGCAGCCACCCTCTTGCTCAACTGTGCGCCACATACAATAATCAAAGGGGCCGCAGACTAGATAGTTAGGTGGCCAGATGTAAGGGCATATGTGGCCGCAGATATTGCTTGATAACCACAGACTGGTTTCTCTTGTAAGTTACTTGGGGCTGGAGGCGTGTCGCTAGATATATTGCTCTTCTAGCAGCCACCCTATTGCTCAACTGTGCGCCACACATAATAATCAAAGGGGCCGCAGACTAGATAGTTAGGTGGCCAGATGTAAGGGCATATGTGGCCGCAGATATTGCTTGATAACCATGACTGGTTTCTCTTGTAAGCGGCTTGGGGCTGAGGCGTGTCGCTAGATATAGTGCTCTCTAGCAGCCACCCTATTGCTCAACTGTGCGCCACACATAATAATCAAAGGGGCCGCAGACTAGATAGTTAGGTGGCCAGATGTAAGGCACATGTGGCCGCAGATATTGCTTGATAACCATGATTGGTTTCTCTTGTAAGCGGCTTGGGGCTGAGGCGTGTCGCTAGATATATTGCCTTCTAGCAGCCACCCTATTGCTCAACTGTGCGCCACACATAATAATCAAAGGGGCCGCAGACTAGATAGTTAGGTGGCCAGATGTAAGGGCATATGTGGCCGCAGATATTGCTTGATAACCATGATTGGTTTCTCTTGTAAGCGGCTTGGGGCTGAGTCGTGTCGCTAGATATATTGCCTTCTAGCAGCCACCCTATTGCTCAACTGTGCGCCACACATAATAATCAAAGGGGCCGCAGACTAGATAGTTAGGTGGCCAGATGGCATATGTGGCCGCAGATATTGTTTGATAACCATGATTGGTTTCTCTTGTAAGCGGCTTGGGGCTGAGGCGTGTCGCTAGATATATTGCCTTCTAGCAGCCACTCCTATTGCTCAACTGTGCGCCACACATAATAATCAAAGGGGCCGCAGACTAGATAGTTAGGTGGCCAGATGTACAAGGGCATATGTGGCCGCAGATATTGCTTGATAACCACGACTGGTTTTCTTGTAAGCGGCTTGGGGCTGAGGCGTGTCGCTAGATATATTGCCTTCTAGCAGCCACCCTATTGCTCAACTGTGCGCCACACATAATAATCAAAGGGGCCGCAGACTAGATAGTTAGGTGGCCAGATGTAAGGGCATATGTGGGCTGCAGATATTGCTTGATAACCATGATTGGTTTCTCTTGTAAGCGGCTTGGGGCTGGAGGCGTGTCGCTAGATATATTGCCTTCTGGCGCAGCCACCTCATTGCTCAACTGTGCGCCACACATAATAATCAAAGGGGCCGCAGACAAGATAGTTAGGTGGCCAGATGTAAGGGCATATGTGGCCGCAGATATTGCTTGATAACCATGACTGGTTTCTCTTGTAAGCGGCTGAAGGCTGAGGCGTGTCGCTAGACATAGTGCCTTCTAGCAGCCACCTTATTGCTCAACTGTGCGCCACACATAATAATCAAAGGGGCCGCAGACTAGATAGTTAGGTGGCCAGATGTAAGGGCATATGTGGTCAGTAGATATTGCTTGATAACCATGATTGGTTTCTCTTGTAAGCGGCTTGGGGCTGAGGCGTGTCGCTAGATATATTGCCTTCTAGCAGCCACTCCTCTTGCTCAACTGTGTACACATAATAATCAAAGGGGCCGCAGACAAGATAGTTAGGTGGCCAGATGTAAGGGCATATGGCCGCAGATATTGCTTGATAACCATGACTGGTTTCTCTTTGTAAGCGGCTTGGGGCTGAGGCGTGTCGCTAGATATAGTGCCTTCTAGCAGCCACCCTCTTGCTCAACTGTGCGCCACACATAATAATCAAAGGGGCCGCAGACAAGATAGTTAGGTGGCCAGATGTAAGGGCATATGTGGCCGCAGATATTGCTTGATAACCATGACTGGTTTCTCTTGTAAGCGGCTTGGGGCTGAGGCGTGTCGCTAGATATATTGCCTTCTAGCAGCCACCCTATTGCTCAACTGTGCGCCACACATAATAATCAAAGGGGCCGCAGACTAGATAGTTAGGTGGCCAGATGTAAGGGCATATGTGGCCGCAGATATTGCTTGATAACCATGACTGGTTTCTCTTGTAAGCGGCTTGGGGCTGAGGCGTGTCGCTAGATATAGTGCCTTCTAGCAGCCACCCTATTGCTCAACTGTGCGCTGCACATAATAATCAAAGGGGCCGCAGACTAGATAGTTAGGTGGCCAGATGTAAGGGCATATGTGGCCGCAGATATTGCTGATAACCATGATTGGTTTCTCTTGTAAGCGGCTTGGGGCTGAGGCGTGTCGCTAGATATAGTGCCTTCTAGCAGCCACCCTATTACTCAACTGTGCGCTACACATAATAATCAAAGGGGCCGCAGACTAGATAGTTAGGTGGCCAGATGTAAGGGCATATGTGGCCGCAGATATTGCTTGATAACCATGACTGGTTTCTCTTGTAAGCGGCTTGGGGCTGAGGCGTGTCGCTAGATATATGCTTCTAGCAGCCACCTTATTGCTCAACTGTGCGCCACACATAATAATCAAAGGGGCCGCAGACTAGATAGTTAGGTGGCCAGATGTAAGGGCATGGGTCATGATATTGCTTGATAACCATGATTGGTTTCTCTTTGTAAGCGGCTTGGGGCTGAGGCGTCGCTAGATATAGTGCCTTCAGCAGCCACCCTATTGCTCAACTGTGCGCCACACATAATAATCAAGGCCGCAGACTAGATAGTTAGGTGGCCAGATGTAAGGGCATATGTGGCTGCAGATATTGCTTGATAACCATGACTGGTTTCTCTTGTAAGCGGCTTCTTGGGGCTGAGGCGTGTCGCTAGATATAGTGCCTTCTAGCAGCCACCCTATTGCTCAACTGTGCGCCACACATAATAATCAAAGGGGCCGCAGACTAGATAGTTAGGTACAGATGTAAGGGCATATGTGGCCGCAGATATTGCTTGATAACCATGATTGGTTTTCTGTAAGCGGCTTGGGGCTGAGGTGTCGCTAGATATAGCGCTCTAGCAGCCACCCTATTGCTCAACTGTGCGCCACATAATAATCAAAGGGGCCGCAGACTAGATAGTTAGGTGGCCAGATGTAAGGGCATATGTGGCCGCAGATATTGCTTGATAACCATGACTGGTTTCTCTTGTAAGCGGCTTGGGGCTGAGGCGTGTCGCTAGATATAGTGCCTTCTAGCAGCCACCCTATTGCTCAAACTGTGCGCCACACATAATAATCAAAGGGGCCGCAGACTAGATAGTTAGGTGGCCAGATGTGCGGCATATGTGGCCGCAGATATTGCTTGATAACCATGACTGGTTTCTCTTGTAAGCGGTTTGGGGCTGAGGCGTGTCGCTAGATATAGTGCCTTCTAGCAGCCACCCTATTGCTCAACTGTGCGGCCACACATAATAATCAAAGGGGCCGCAGACTAGATAGTTAGTGGCCAGATGTAAGGGCATATGTGAACGCAGATATTGCTTGATAACCATGATTGGTTTCTCTTGTAAGCGGCTTGGGGCTGAGGCGTGTCGCTAGATATATTGCCTTCTAGCAGCCACCCTATTGCTCAACTGTGCGCCACACACATAATAATCAAAAGGGGCCGCAGACTAGATAGTTAGGTGGCCAGATGTAAGGGCATATGTGGCCGCAGATATTGCTTGATAACCATGACTGGTTTCTCTTGTAAGCGGCTTGGGGCTGAGGCGTGTCGCTAGATATATTGCCTTCTTAGCAGCCACCCTATTGCTCAACTGTGCGCCACACATAATAATCAAAGGGGCCGCAGACTAGATAGTTAGGTGGCCAGATGTAAGGGCATATGTGGCCGCAGATATTGCTTGATAACCATGATTGGTTTCTCTTGTAAGCGGCTTGTAATAACAGGCGTCGCTGACATGCCTTCTAGCAGCCACCCTATTGCTCAACTGTGCGCCACACATAATAATCAAAGGGGCCGCAGACTAGATAGTTAGGTGGCCAGATGTAAGGGCATATGTGGCCGCAGATATTGCTTGATAACCATGGACTGGTTTCTCTTGCAAGCGGCTTGGGGCTGAGGCGTGTCGCTAGATATAGTGCCTTCTAGCAGCCACCCTCTTGCTCAACTGTGCGCCACACATAATCAAAGGGGCCGCAGACTAGATAGTTAGGCGGCCAGATGTAAGGGCATATGTGGCCGCAGATATTGCTTGATAACCATGACTGGTTTCTGTAAGCGGCTTGGGGCCGAGGTGTGTCGCTAGATATATTGCCTTCTAGGCAGCCACCCTATTGCTCAACTGTGCGCCACACATAATAATCAAAGGGGCCGCAGACAAGATAGTTAGGTGGCCAGATGTAAGGGCATATGTGGCCGCAGATATTGCTTGATAACCATGATTGGTTTCTCTTGTAAGCGGCTTGGGGTTGAGGCGTGTCGCTAGATATATTGCCTTCTAGCAGCCACCCTATTGCTCAACTGTGCGCCACACATAATAATCAAAGGGGCTGCAGACTAGATAGTTAGGTGGCTAGATGTAAGGGCATATGCGGCCGCAGATATTGCTTGATAACCATGATTGGTTTCTCTTGTAAGCGGCTTGGGGCTGAGGCGTGTCGCTAGATATATATTGCCTTCAGCAGCCACCCTATTGTACCAACTGTGCGCCACACATAATAATCAAAGGGGCCGCAGACTAGATAGTTAGGTGGCCAGATGTAAGGGCATATGTGGCCGCAGATATTGCTTGATAACCATGTGACTGGTTTCTCTTGTAAGCGGCTTGGGGCTGAGGCGTGTCGCTAGATATATTGCCTTCTAGCAGCCACCCTATTGCTCAACTGTGCGCCACAATATACAATCAAAGGCCGCAGACTAGATAGTTAGGTGGCCAGATGTAAGGGCATATGTGGCCGCAGATATTGCTATAACCATGACTGGTTTCTCTTGTAAGCGGCTTGGGGCTGAGGCGTGTCGCTAGATATATTGCCTTCTAGCAGCCACCCTATCGCTCAACTGTGCGCCACACATAATAATCAAAGGGGCCGCAGACTAGATAGTTAGTGGCCAGATGTAAGGGCATATGTGGCCGCAGATATTGCTTGATAACCATGATTGCTCTTGTAAGCGGCTTGGGGCTGAGGCGTGTCGCTAGATATATTGCCTTCTAGCAGCCACCCTATTGCTCAACTGTGCGCCACACATAATAATCAAAGGGGCCGCAGACTAGATAGTTAGGTGGCCAGATGTGGCGGCATATGTACGCAGATATTGCTTGATAACCATGACTGGTTTCTTGTAAGCGGCTTGGAAGCTGAGGCGTGTCGCTAGATATATTGCCTTCTAGCAGCCACCCTATTGCTCAACTGTGCGCCACACATAATAATCAAAGGGGCCGCAGACTAGATAGTTAGGTGGCCAGATGTAAGGGCATATGTGGCCGCAGATATTGCTTGATAACCATGACTGGTTTCTCTTGTAAGCGGCTTTGGGGCTGAGGCGTGTCGCTAGATATATTGCCTTCTAGCAGCCACCCTAATACCAACTGTGCGCCACACACAATAATCAAAGGGGCCGCAGACTAGATAGTTAGGTGGCCAGATGTAAGGGCATATGTGGCCGCAGATATTGCTTGATAACCATGATTGGTTTCTCTTGTAAGCGGCTTGGGGCCGAGGCGTATCAGGATATATTGCCTTCTAGCAGCCACCCTATTGCTCAACTGTGCGCCACACATAATAATCAAAGGGGCCGCAGACCAGATAGTTAGGTGG